>JARWCS010349715.1:0-11121 GCA_034783895.1 Geukensia demissa | reverse complement strand
GGCCTTTTACAGCTTCTGTTATGGTATGGACTCTGGTTCATTGTTGAAGGCCATAATGGGACCTGTAGAAGTTAAATATCTACTGTCACTTGGTGGGTGGCTGTCTCGTGGACAATCATGCCACATCTCCTATATTTATACTTGATATTTGCACATTTGTATATTCCCTTTTTATGCCCTAGTTTGGGGATAATATAAAGCAATGTGTCCATATGTATGTACATCTGTGGTGGCTGAGGAAACTGTTAATGTTAGATACTTGAAACTTGGCCCCATGACAAAAGAATATGAATAGGGAATTGACCTTAAAAATTAAAATTCAACACTTTGGGGCCAAATTATGAGCAAATAGCTAATTTTTTGATATGCAAGAAATGATAAAATCTTCTTAACTATGTAATCTAGGACTTTTGAAACTTACATCATAATTTATATTATATTGGGCAAGTCCAAAGGGGGTATCTGAATTTTGTCACTCCCCTGGGGCATTGCACTTAGGGGTAAAAAATGACCAAAGACAATTGTCCAAGAACTCCTCATACATAGAAATTTGAAATTAAGTGCACTGGTAACACTTAAGAAGTTGTCTGTGCAAAACTTTTTGGAATTTTGATTCCAGTCCCTGGGTTGGGGCCACACCCTGATATTGGAAATATTTGTTGGTACATTTAGATCCCCACCACTAAACCATTACATTCTAACTGATTATCAAAAGACATTTTAAAAATTGTGAATTATCTCAAAAAACAAATCAGATACCCCACTCCTTAACCATATATATCACTCCTTTTTAAAGCAATTGTAAATATCAATGCATTACGACTATGTTGGAGCGGGGAGATTTACAATCTCTGATAACTCATTTACTATCTTTCATATTGTTTTTATTCTTGTCAATGCAGACTTTATTTTCAGATATACATTTTAACAAAAGATAAAAGAAACATTCCCCAATGGTTATAATCAAAATATATGTACATGTATAAGTGGTTATGTGTGTCTAATCTTTGCTCTTTTCATGAGTACAAAATGTAATTTAATGAGCAAAAATACAACCCATGAAAATCATATATTCTATTTGCAGGAAATAAAAATAATAGACTATTCCTATTTTATTCTTACTGTGTTAATACATTCATTTGATAGAGCTGTGTGATCTTACTATGCTACTAAAGGTACAGTGCACCCTTGTTATATCCCCCTCGATAGTGGCAGTCTCTCACTTATCATCACATTTTTGCAAGTTCCATTTTTCCAAAATTACTTTACCTTCCATGTAAATATTCCCTCTATCTATCACCAACCGTGCATTTTGCCAAAATTTGACTTGTCCCAAAGGAAGCAATATAACAAGGGTGCAATGTACATGTATATAACAAACTTACATGTAAATTTGCGTAATCCTCGTCAGGGTGTACTGGTCGACATTTACCACAGCAACAACAGCAGCACAGGCAACAGTAGCAACATGTTATAATACCACAGCATATAAAAAATGCCTGAAATAGTAATAGTATGAATGCATCATGTGTATCACAAAAACATCAGATTTTCAAATGGAATTATTTTTAACTTTAACCAAAAAAAAAAAAAAAATGGCACTCAGCAGAATCAAAAAGTATGTAATTGTCTATCATATATTCAAGTTTAATATCAATATATATTGCAAAACAGAAAAACAAGTAATTTGAAATAATGCCAGGGGGATAACTCTGAATTTCCACAATCAAAATGTTGTTGGTGTTGTTCACCCCCTTAAATGAAAAATTGATGATTGGGTATGATTTTCATGTCGAAGAAAATTACATGAATAGGGGTGTTATAAAAAAATCAGTGGCACCCCCTATACCTCAACTTACCAGAAGGTACCCACCAAAACATCTCCTTTGATACATTTAGATTTTTTTCTATGGTGTATCAATATTTTATTACCAATTGTTTGAATCTTAAGATGATTGGTACTTACTTTACACCATTTACTGGTAAGCATTAAGTAAACATTGACATTTTCTTCTCCGAACTGATCGGCAGCCCATAGTCCCATAGAACCATACTCATCATAGATCTGACGTCTTGTTGTATCTATTAATACTGTATGGGCATGACTAATTTCCTTGAACTGAAAAATACATACAAGAAAATTTTACTCTTTACAGTAAATTTGCAAATATAAGAATAATTTGCATAATTTTCATGGCCCTAAGTCCATTTGTAATCTATATGCATCACAACATTGAAGAAACTGTGTTATAAAACATTAATGAACTAGGGACTATCGTACAAATGGATGGTACAAAAAAATAATAACATTCAACTAATAAATATAATAAAATATATAGATCAGTACGTTAGAAAACCAGATGCTGTACAGAGCCTGTAATTGCTAACCGGGCACAATGTGTTTTTTTTTCAATGTACCATTATGGTAACTATTTCTGCAAAACTTTGTGGTTTCTGACAAGAAGATTTTTGAAATTTGGGACCATTCAGTAAATATAATTGGCACCAAAAACACAAATCTGGTAAAGGACCCCCTGCCCAACATTTCTTCCAAGTTTAGTTAAAATCTGTTCAGAGATTTCAGTAAAGAAAATGAAAATGTGGAATTCCAAAAGGGTCCAATGTTAAAATAAGTTGTGAATTGGCAGCCATCTTGAATTCCAATCGGCACATGATTCAAAAATTTAAGTATTGGATCTTCTAACAATCATTTTTTTAAAGTTACAATTTAATCCACTTACTGGTTTCAGACAAGATTATTGAAATTTGGACCAATCAGAACATATAATTGGCCTATTTGCCATCTTGAATTTCTGATAAGCACCCAAAACACAAACCTGTTAAATGACCACCTGCCTTACATTTTTGTCAAGTTTAGTTGTTATCTGTTCAGAGGTAATGAAACTCAAATTCTCATAGAGTAAATGTTAAAAGTAGTCATGACATGTCATTGTATGCATGTTGGTCATCGTGAATTTTTGATCGGCAAACAATTCAAAGGAGTGGGTTCGGTATGACCCATTTTGGCCCTAAAAATTAAGGGATTTTCAAATATTGACAGAACATACCCTAAATCAACATACGACCAGTACAGCTGTTGCTTTTTAAAAAATCAGGCATTTAAGTGCACATGTACGAACGTAATAAAAATGGGCTTAATTCAAAATGTACTTAAAATTTCACTATTTTGGTGGAATTTTATATGGTTTTCATTAAAATTAGTAATGGCCACATTATGATGTAACTAACAAATATACATAGCATGTTAAAAAATTAAGTCTGAACATGGATGTGGCCTCTACTATCAGGGCCAAAAACTGGATAAAATAATGCAATTTTAACAAATTTGTTAAAAATTTACTATTTAAGACCAAGTTGGAGCTATTGCAACATCTTGATAGGAATATGTTTTGACAAAAAATTGATCGAATCAACTAAATATGACATTACATTTTGTAAAAAGTGCAATATATCTTAGCTCTCAGGTTGTTTAATTTTGGGGCCAAAATTGTGCCATACCGAACCTACTCCTTTTAGGTTCAGGTCCATCTAACAATCATTTCAGCAAAGTTACAATTTAATTTACTTCGTGGTTTCTAACAAGATTTTTAAAATTTGGACCAATTGGAACACATAATTGACCCTGGCATCCATTTTGAATTTCTAATTGGTATCAAAAACACAAATCTGGAAAGGATTGTCAAGTTTGGTTGAAAAATGGTTTCAGAAAAGAAGATGGAAATGTGAAATGGGAAATTAAATAAGGTCCAATGTTACACTGTTGTGACATGGCAGCCATCTTAAATTTTCAATCCATAAACAATTTACAAATTAGATAAAATCATTTTTAGATAGTGTTTTGAATGCTGATTTTAAATTAATATTCTGAGTAAAATAAAAATTAGAACTAGGGAAAAACTGACTATGCTCAAAAGTGTTTATTTTATGAAAATACAATCACAAATTGCTTTAAATAACTTGGAAAAAAAGATTTTATATGGTACAACAGAGAACTATTAATTCTGTCCCCTATTTACTGTATTGTATTAAATGTACAAAAAGATATTAAGGTTTATCAGTTTCCACCAACTAACCAATCTTCAACATGAATGCTTTTTCATGACAGCAATTTCACTAATTCTGAATCCTAACAAAGTCTAATGGAAAATTGTGCCTTAAACTGGTTTTAATTAAATCTAAGCAAAGTGTAAGACTGTGTTATATAATCATCTGAAAGATTACTTCAGTAAAACCAGAAATATCCTTTGGGTATTTTGTCAAGTTAGGCACATTTGTATAACATGAATTATAGAAAATCAATGAAAAATCATTTCTAGTTAACTAGGCTGTTCACCATGCTGTTATTTCACTATTGCCTTCAAATCAGATTATCTATTGAAATATAAATAAAATAAGACTATTTATTGAAACATAAATTAAATCGGATTATTTATTGAAACAAAAATAAAATCGGATTATTTATTGAAACAAAAATAAAATCAGATTATTTATTGAAACATTTATGTTAATATTATTATAACAGCTTCAGTGTATATCATATATATGTGATGTAAATGTACTCATACTTGATGTGCCTGTCCAAAGCAAGGAACCTGTAGTCCAGTGGTTGTCATTGTTTAAATAGTCATTTATTGCTATTTGTTCAATAGATTAGGTCGATTATCATGTTATGAACAGTTTCAAATTTTGTATTTTAGGGGCCTTTTACAGCTTTTGTTATCATGGTTATGGTATGGACTTCGGTTCACTATTGTAGACCGTAAAAGAAGTTTATTTTCTTCTGTAATCTGGTGGATGGCTGTCTCATGCACAATCATGCCAGAATCTCCTATTTTATATTGAAGATACATGCAAATATTCACACATGTATGTAATATGGCTTGAATTGGCCAAGAAAATTTTTTGGAGTAATGCATGGTTTTTCCGTTTCCATTTTGTGGTGTACATTGTATCTGCCTGAAAGCTTTAGCCAGCTGAGGGCAGATGTCACTTTCCTAAGGTGACAGACTGACAACAATGTAACACACTGAAAAGGTCACACGTGCCCTGTAAGCTTTAAACGGTTCTTACATTAATACAAGTTTCCCCTGGTGGCCATCTTGGAAGACAGATTGACACTACAGTAATAAGATGTTGACCTCATACATGTATATGTAAAAAGTCAATATAAACACTCAATTGGCTAAAACACCATAGGCGCATCAAATTTTTTTTCTGTTTTTATTCCGCATTCTGTTTTCAAAATGTGTATTTAGAAGAAATAATATGTAATATATGCCAGAAAGACATGATCCACATCTTACATACATTTATAACAAATATACAAAAGCCAAATTTAACTGTGAGTAATGTGCTTTTTTGGATTTAACTTCATTAGACATGCTAGGGGCCAAAACGAGGAAGATCAGTCCAACTTTATGAATTTCTAGTTACATTCATGGACCAAATAAAATATACATGTATACAGTTCATGACATAATGAATGCCGATAACCCAAATATAGAAAAAACAAGAAGGGCATTTTAACATTACAGTATTGGAAAGGTGTCAACTGTACCTTTCCAACATATATTCCAGTAACCCAAAATAAAAAAAGAGACTTGATTTAAACAGGTCTTCAATTTAAACAATTTTAAGTTCCAGTTACCCAAGTTAAAATGTCTGAAGTCCTAAGGACAATGCAATCTCAGACATTTCACCTATTTTTGCTATAATAAACTGATATTGAAATTAAAGCAGAGTCATCAATTTGTGGTTATGTAACACTAATTATTAACAGAAGCCTAATTTTCTCTGTTACTTCAGATTGGTCTGGAGGGTATATGTAAATGTTATATTTATGGCCAGTGATTAATCAATAAACAGGGATAGAGTGAAAATCAATGTATTTACCACCTACAATAGGGTGACAGATAAAGTATCAGAAGAATCCATGTCAGGATTATTGTTAATATCCTAAAGTAGACAGGTTTTTATTGAATATCAATAAATATATTACCACAAACATACATCATCTTGCAAAGAAGTTTGTATACATATATATATATATAAACAGCTTAATTTTGTTTGAATGGAGTTAACCATAACACCATGGAGTTGCGGACAACACATTGACCCATATAGGGGAGAAAAAGTCCAAACATCCACCACATGCACATACATGTATTCATTATGTAATCTAACAATTCTCAAAGTTTATCAAAATCCTGCATGGCAATTTGGAGGAGTTGCGGACAACACAATGACGCATACAGGGGTGAAAAAAGTCCAACCATCCATATCTTCTGTAAAAATTGAGGAAAATCAAATTTCTCACCACATGCACATCTCCATTATGTATTCTAACAATCCAACAAGTTTTGTCAAAATCCACCAAGTTGTTTAGGAGGAGTTGCAGACAATGTATTTTGAACAGACAGAGAGAGGGACAGAGAGACGGGCTGAAACCTATAGCTATATACCCCCAAACTTTATTTGCGGGGGTATAAAAATCAGAATCTCTAATAAGGCTAGGGCACAAAGGTTTGAGTTTTTAAACTGATGGACATAGCCATTATCTGTCAAGTTTTCTCTACAACTGTACAAGTTTTTTTTATTAAACAGAAAAGACAACAATCAGCGAGTGAAAATCCCACATAAGTTATCACAGAGTGAAAAGACAATACGGAATCAAGCGTACAACTATGCTTCTCATGTGAAAAAAAAACATAACACTCTACCACTGAACAACAGCTCAACTCATTAATTTTTAAGTGACCATTCAATGTTTCAAACTACAATTTTAAATTATTTGGTTCAAATTAGAATTTTAAATTATATTTATTAATTTATATTTATTAATTAATATTTGTTATGAATGTATTTAAGATATGGATCCTGTCTTCCTGGCATATATTCCATATTCTTTCTTTTAAATACAGGTGCTCTGACCTTAAGCTTATCTATCGTCATCATTTTTCTAGGAGGCTCAACTAGACATTTATATGTACATTGCAGATGTAACTTAAGGTGACTTTGACCTCAAGTTCATTAAAGGATTATAGCTTTTTAATTTTAGTCTATTGAGTGACAACACTAACTAACTGCAAAATTTACAACGACTCACCTTATCTGCTGCCTCAGGATTATCAGGATTTTTATCTGGATGAAATTTCAAAGCAAGCTGAAAAGAAAAATTTATTAACTAATTATCATTTTCTAGTGTACAGTACAGAAAAAGTGTTACCAAGATAATTCACTGTGATAGTGGTATCACTTACATTTTTGTACTTGGTAGTACTGCTGTAATTTTTTTTTCTGTTTGACATATTGGTATACACTGCATTACTCCCATTGCAGATTTATTTTTATCCCCGTGATAAGCGAAAACAGGGGGATCATGTAATACAGTCTGTCCGTAGTCTGTATGTACATATGTATGTAGTGGTCAAGCAAATCTCAGAGACTGTTAATGATAGAAATTTGAAACTTGGCATCAAGGAAGAGTATATGAACCACTAGGGAATAGACCCCCAAAATTCAATTTCACCCCTTGCGGCCAAAATATGAGCAAAAAATGAATTTCGCGATTTTCCAAGAAATGATGATATCTCCTAAATTATAGAAGTTATGATTTTGAAACTTATACCAAAACTTACAATACCTTTGCCAAATTGTACATCAGAATTTCAGTTGCATCAAAAAATGACCAAATCGATTGTCCAATAACTTCTAAACTGTAGAATATATCATCATCATCTATTGCACTACCAGGTCTGGAGACGAGATGAACAATGTAGTTCAAGATAAAAATTAAACAAAAATTTTGTGGAGAGATTTTGTACATTCTTCTTATTGAGATGTGATGCAGTCCCTTTGACAATTACTATATACATCTTTCCATTTTGTTGATAATTAAGAAATGATTAATGATAGCCGTAAGTTTTTTGGAGTTTTTAACATGGGTAACATAATTTGCGAACAAAAATTCCAGATCATTAGCCTATAAGTAAACCTAATTTCTATCGAAGAAAAGCTCTGTTCAAAAATGACCTAAAAACTTTCAGATGGGCAAACAAAACTTGGGTTAGAGGAAAAACAAGTTCTGAGCCATGATGAAAATTTCATTCAAGTTAGCATCCAGGTTTTCTTATTTTGATCTAAAACAAAGTATGTGCTCTTGATGTTAGGAAATCCTGACCTGGCTCAACAAAATCCAATATATATTCGTAAACAAGTTCTATAAACAATGCTGACATTAACTTACTCTTCTATAAGCCTTTTTAATTTCATCATGTGTCGCTGTCTTCTCTAGTCCTAATAGTTCATATAAAGAGTTTCCAGAACTCCTGCAACAAATCAAAAATTTTGGTATATTACACTGTAGGTATTCATTTTTAGTTGGAAGGTAAAAAATTACAATGAAAATATATGACGTCCTTAAAGTTATATCTAACTTCTTTCAGTTAATAATATAGGGTTATTGCACGAATATTGGTGAATATTGTCCCGAGTAGAATATTATATTGAGCAAGCTTGCGAGTGCAATTAATATTCTACGAGGGATAATATTCATCAATATTCATGCAATAACCCTTTTATTGTATAGCAAAACTGTTAAAATGCTAAAAAAATCAATTTTCAACATCAATGACGTCGCTTTTTCATAGCGATATTGCACTGCGTGCAATATCGTGGAATATTGCACACTAACGTTTGGTTACGTTCTACGGGTAATATAACGTTGCTATACAATAATATTCTGTTTTTGTGTTAACTTTCATGGTTAACTTAAAAATGAAAAAAATGGATAGTGAAATTTGTGGTTTTGTTGTTGACAAGTAATGATACAAAATTATGCAATCCTTGCAATGAGTATTACAAACATAAAACCCCAGCAATTCAGGATATCAGGAATTCACAGTAGCTAAAATGAAAGTTTGATCTACAAAGATATTACTGCCTTGCACTTGTTTAATTGATTCCCTCTTCACAAAGACATTAATTATATTCTACGTACCAAATTGCTTAAGATCTTTACTTTCCAAACCAACATCTAAAAGGGGAAAAGACCTTAAAATTGCTCCTATGAGTAAACCCTTATACTAAAACCTGGAATTTTAGAAATTTTCTCTATATTGAGTACATTTTTTTCATTACTTTTCCTAGTATTGGTTTTTAAACTTTGAGTTTTGTTTGAGATGGGTAAAATAAAATTTGCAAGATGCTGTGAGGATATTTAAAGTGTCTTTTATTTAACTGTTTTATTTTGTAATTTCAATGTGCAATTTACTTTTAACACAAAAAAGAAAATATGAATATAAAAATAAAATATGTTACAACAGAAGACCATTTGCTCATTTTTATGAAAACTAGAATCTCCCAGTATTCTGTTTTCACCACTGGTACGAGTTTAAGGATCCACTTCCCAAATAGAAGAGAGATACAGAATATTTTCAGATTTTGACAGCTAAGGGTTTTTGAACTGAAGAGAATATTAAGGGTACAGAAATGCATAAGAATGTTAAAGATGGTTGATATTGCTGTTAAATGTGTTTTTGTTATGATATGGGTTTCCATTTTGTTTTAGGCATTCATACAGCTTGAAATGGGTTTAGAATAAGTCAGTTCTATATTAAATATTTTTTTTGTTTTGTACAGTTATACAGCTTCTTGCAATTTCCTGTGATCACTAATTTCCACATTTTATGAGAAAATGAGCTGATAAGCCTGTGTTTTTCATTTCATTGATTTAAACTGTAGTAAGTATCCTTTCAAGAAAACTATACCAGATCTGACTTGAAATAACATTTCTTATCATACTGTGATGTCAAAATCTATGGAGCATAAACCAAAATCTAGGGAACTTTTAGCAGTTTGGTTGAGATGGAAACGAAATTATTTTTTTTATTTTTAAAATGACAACCCATATCAAGCAAATCTATGAGGCTTGCATATTTGAAATATATGTATATATATATATATATATATATACAGGTATTGACATCAGAGCTAAAACAAACACAAAAGGAAACCTAAAACCTTACATTTTATCTATCATGCCAAGTTTGGGTCCAAAATTGCAATTGGTAAGTGCAACCAACTGTTCATCCACAGAACAAATATGTTGTGAATTAGTAAATCTAACATATTCTTCTCAGTTTATTTGTTTTTTTGATTTTGTGTTGTACTAAACAAAGTTTGTTATGGATTTAAAAACTATGATTTGTTCGTCTTTCTCCGTTTTTTGAGAAAGCAACTATGAATTAGCTCTAAATCTTGATTTAAGAAGTGCCTGTCGGGTATGTCTGTATAAAAGGTAGAATTTCGAATGTTTTGGTGCTGTTATATATTGGACAGAGATCTTGAGTTTAAAATGTCCATCAGGTCTCTCGAGTTCTTTGGTATCTACAGTTGATTAATATTTAAAATAAAGGATATGGAATATATGCCAGAATTCACATCCTAAATACGTTTTAAACAAAAATCAAAGACCAAATTTAACTGGGTGTAAATCGCTTTTTGGATTTACCTTCATCTGACACGCTAGGAACCAAACTTTCTAGTTAAAGTGTATATAAATGTTTGTGGCCCAAATAATGAAATACACAGTTCATGACGTAATGAACGACACTTCTTGCGTAGTTTGAGTGGCAGTATTTATGGTGGTTCGTCTTGACAGTTATAAAAAACTGGTATTAAATACAAGTTTCGAGAGCGGCTTGTAAAACATTTAGTTGACCCAGCTATTAAAAGCTGCTTATAAGTAACTTTGGTATGCAATAAAATGAAGCAAGCTTTAGAATAAATTCCAAATGAAGACAAAACTGACTTAAGATTATCAATGAACCCTTTTTAGCTCACCTGACCAAAGGCCATGTGAGCTTTTGTCATCACTTGGCGTCTGTCGTCCGTCCACCCGTCGTCCGTAAACTTTTACATTGTCATCTTCTCCTCTGAAACCGCTAGGCCGAAAAGAACCAAACTTTACAGGAAGCATCTATGAAAGGTCCTTTACAAAGTTTCCTCATTTCATCCTGATCGGACAAAAAACATGGCCGTCATGGACGATTCTTGTTTCTGATTGGCTGATACATTAAAAATCTTCTCCTCTGAAACCAC
>JARWCS010349704.1:0-11122 GCA_034783895.1 Geukensia demissa | reverse complement strand
TAGAAGTTTAAATTCTACTGTCATTTGGTGGGTGGCTGTCTCATGGACAATCATGCCACATCTCCTATTTTATATTAGATAGTCTCGTATCAAGATTGTATCATGTATTCCCACTGAACAACGACGATGAAAACCTCAGCGAAAATGAATTTAACATTGTGCCCAATGGGAAATTCCCTTAAAAATCATCTTGTCTGAAAGTTCTCAGATAAATGGAACCAAACTTTATTGGAAAGCTGATCCACTACCAAAATGGAATCCCGTATCGCCACCGACCAACAAAGATTGCCGCCTCAGTCAAACTTAGATAAACAAGCAACTCTATGGAAAATTCAGTTAAACTATTCTTAAATTGGACTGCAGGACCAATTAATTTAAACTTTCAATTGGATCGAGCTTAGTTTATCTTAGGAAAAGTCTTTTTTTTGTCTAAAACCGCTGAGCCAATGGTAAGCAAACTTTGGTGGAATAGTTGTTGGATTGTCCTGTTCAGCATTGTATCCTGGCAAACATTAATGATAATTAGTTCCAATACACAGTTGCTGTCAGCTGATGGAAGCTTCTGATTTATCTTCAGTATGACACATATTTCGATATCTTTCTGAAAAGATTTGAAACTTGTAATTCTAGAAATGTCTGATACTCTATCAACAGGATTACGATTCCGTCAAATTACTTGTCAAGTTTGACGCAGCCTATTACCGAGTGATTTAGTCCTGGCACATGGAAATCTGTTTATTTCTTCCAAAATGGATACATTTTGAACTAAACGTAAACTCCGACGAAGTTAAACAACGAAGAATTATAAGCAGCAACAAAATTTAAAAATGTCTGTTTTAGGTAAGAAATCAAATTCAATTGTATGAAGATAAAGATTTTCATGTGAAGGAAACTAACATAAAGTCAGAGATTGATACTGAACAGAATAGTTTGAAGCTAGTAAATGTAATCTATTGATAATAAAGATAATGTATAAAATAAGATTCTTAATCCGGATTGTATTAATAAATTTCATTAATGTAATAGCAGTGTTTTGATGGTGTTGCAACATTATAATAAATGGACGGAATCGTAACCCTGTTGGGAGAGAATCGGACACATGGTTACCTTATCGTTTCTAACATAATGCACGTCATGAAATGAATTGATTTTATATATCTGGCATAGGCCTAAAAAACTAACATCTTCATTGATTTATAGAAACTTGAACTTTTGTGGAAAATCAGTGGTAATTCAAGTTAAATCGTGTCTTTGAAGTGTGTAATTTTTACTAATGAATAATTCTATAGAGAAATAGCATCATTTTCAAATTATGCAATTCTTAAGTGATTCCCGAAGACGAATCGCCATAGTTTTAAATAGAAGCTTGTTTCTAAATTGTCATTTCAGATAAATTACCCGCTGTCAAGTTGATTTACGAGAAGAAATTAAAATTATATGTTGTTATGCTGAACATTCTGTAGAAAACATTTATACCTAGTTATTAGATACAAAATATTCATCATGTTTATTCTAATTATTACACTCTAATGTCTAATTGTGTTTCAGGTTAATCTTACATAACTGCAAATCTGGTTATGGGCCTTAATTCTGTTTAGAATTATGTCTCCTGAGCCTATCTCAAGTCAGGTCATAGGTTTGTCTTTGTGTTTAATGTTTTGTTGCATGCACGTTTTTGATAATATTCAGGGAAGAGCAGCATTATTTTACGTGTATACTATTTTCTATTTCTGGGGTAATTAGAGATTTTCACAAGGACTTGTTGATACCCTTGTGGAGACCTCTAGATTTCTAAATTCCCTTTTTGTTCTAGTGACTATACCCCATATCTTTTCATTTTCATAGATATCAAGCAAAAGTTGATGAAATATATAGGGAGACTAGATGTGAAACCCTTTCTTAGCGCAGCAAAAATGGAAAACTTCTACTGTTTCATAAAAATTGAAATAAGCGAAACACATCAATATCATGGGAATCTAATACCACAAAGCATACAAAGCATTTCTTCATACCCTCTTAGAAACGATATAGATATCATAGTTCCATGTTGCAGATTGTCTCTTACGAATGCCCCATTTAAACCCCTCACAATAAAAGAGTGGAACATACTTGATACGTCCATTCGTGATATTGATACAGTCTTTGGATTTAAAAGGGCAATTAGAAAAAAATGAACAGAACGCAAACGGATCTTTCAAATAGTCCTTGAATTTTACTCAGCTTCGGTGTTCTTCGTTTTTAAATCATTTTAAAGTTAATATTTTTTTCAACCCCTGTCTGGATTTGTGGAGCACTGCGTGAGGATTATTTCTTTAATTGTTCTTTATATGGGGCTAACAGAGCTGGCTATTCGATAATATTACTATCGATGTGGGTCTGCTGACACATGGCAGTAAACGAAAATATATATATGTATTCAAAGAAGACTAGTGTTCAAGTACATTAATGGTTCACGAATGTTTCCTATTTCGTATAATGGAATTATGACACTGTTTACCATACATGTATCTTTTATATATATACTTCTTGTTATTATATACAACTTTGTTATTGCCAATGAATGCTCTGATTATATTTATTTATTTTATTCTAAAACTGTATTATAAGGAGAAGACTTCATAAGTTGGCAAACGTTAGAATATTCAGGCTAATCACGGACTTAAAAATCTAAATTGCCGTAACAACACACTATAAAGTTAGTATAACAATCCGTAGACAATAATATGGAATCCTGTTCTTGGATCTTGAAAAGCAGTGACTGAATACAGAAATCGCAAATCAGAGTAGATGGTATGTTGAGTTGTTATTTGGATCATCAGAAGTAGATTGCAGCTTTCAGTTCTTTATTGATTGTGTTGATTGCCTATTTCGTTTTTTGTTGGGGATATGAGTACTTTTCTTACTATGTCTGAATCTTGGTCTTCCTATGTTAAGGAAACTGCGCACGCGTCTACGTTTATTCTATATTTTAAAAAATGAGATTAAGCGTAATTTTATTCATTTGCATTAGAACTGAGTTAACAGTATTTTATTTGAATATTTGCCGGCATCAATTTTGATTCGAGAGTCGCAAATATCCGTTTTGCAATCCGTAATTATAGTTTTCAAGCCGAGACTATAATCTATTTATTTTGTTTATTTACATATTGTTGTTTTAATTCATATCTCATGTCTCTTGAATTTTAAAACTACCAGTGGATCATTCTAAAACAAAAGAAATATTTCTTTGTCTTTTACAAGAACTTGACCAATTTAAAAAAAATCCGAAGAATAACCGAAGTATGGTATAAATAAAGACAGACTATATTTACTTGTTATACAGTTGTTATTATTTATATTCATCTGATTTACACGAGATTAAGATTAGGTTTTAACGGCTTGGTCATTTCATTTTAACTTACTATATTTAAAATTGTCATATTCATTAAAAATTTGCGCATTTCTGAGAAAAGTAATGTTATTTGTCTAACGAAATTTAGATTTATCAATAAGTTCTTTTCTGCATGTCTAATATAGAACAAATTCGCCTGGATTATTATGACTTAAGGGTCGATGTGGGAGCTGATATGGATTTTACGTTGTATTTCTTGTATGTATGCATAATTGAATTATTTTCTTTGAATAAAAAATACATTAATCAAAACAAATTATGGACAAAATATGTGATAAATAGATAATTACAATTTCTTTTCTTGATAACCCTGGTATCATCCCTCGGGCTGATATTGGGGCCTCGGGATGATACCTGGGTTGTTATGGAAAGATGCATGTAATAATGTACAATTATCACATGTCGATCTGTTTTGCTTGAATTGCACCGAACTATTTGATTGGCTGACGTTTTGAATTTCCATAGTAATGCAACTTGAATTATCGGTAAAACATCTGATAATCAAAATATGCAGTGTTTAATCAGCAAAATGCATTACCGACCTAATGCGAGAATTTATGAGGTTTAACATATAAACAGTAGAGAATCCTCTGAAAAAAAGTCGAAATTTACATAACGGCCTTAAACAATGAACTGGGTTCCACACCACAAAAGACGATTTAAAAGACAACCCCCCCCCAAAAAAAACCACAACAAAACCAAATTAAACAAACCAATTATAAACTACGAAAATCGACGGAGAATGAATAAGAATAAAAATGTAAACAACGATATCCACTGGGCTACAGGTCTGTGCTTTGGGACAGTCACATTAAGTGAATGGCGGAGTTAAACTAATTTTTTAGCGCTCACCCCCTTACAAGATGAACAACAAAATTATCGACCCCGCAGTTTCTGTTTGCTAGTGCAAAAACTATAAAAGCAACTGATATGAAAATATCTATTTAACTACGACACCAATCAAAACACATCCAATTGCATTTAGTGTAAAATATCGGTAGCTAATGCTATCAGGTCTCAAACTTGACTGAGAATATTTAGATTTGTCTAGCTCTTTGAATATTTATCTTGTCATTTAGACCGTGTAGTGTCATTTCACCTTGGACTAATTTTGCCACAGAGACCGGTGATCTTGAATTTGACACATCATATTGAGACTGATAGGTTTTGGTTGATCAGACCATCTTATGATTTATCTTGTCTGTTGGACTTGTGCTTTTTGTATTTGTCATTTAAAAAACTGTACTGGTGACTTATGGACCGACGATGTAAAAATTTTGATAATGCTCTGGAATTTGACATGTTTGGATTTGTTATGTTATGAAGACTGCTGGTTTTTAGATATCATTTGAACTTCTGATATTTGATTTGTTGTCCTTGAGACTGACGCTATTTTGTTTCATTTAAACTGATAATGTTTGGTTTTTTGCAATTGCAGTGGTAAAATTTTATTCAGTGTTATTATGACTGATGATATTTGAGGTCATGGGTCTGCCATGTATTTTACTCGACGATAATGATTGGAAAAGGACATTGTCAGAAATAGTGAACATGACTAAGAATAACATCATCCACTATCCAACAGGAGAACAAGAAAAACATTCAACCACATTAAAACAGTGAATAACAACATGTGGACTAGATATGGCTTTGTAAACAAACAGACCATGGTGAAGTTGAACTTGTTTTTTGCGTAATCAACCCATCGTCTATCTAGAACATATGTCTGAAAAGTTAAATCAATGTTTGAATTCGTCTTGCCGTTGGGATTGACGATGCAAAGAATTTACTTGCCATATCAGCTGACAATCTTTGAATTTGTTATGATCTGGACTGACGATGTTTGATTTGTCGTGTCAGAAGGACTAAAGGCATTTGGTTTTGTCGTATCTGTATAGATTTCTTATGTTATTTAAACGGACGATATTTAGTTTTATCATCGTAACTGCAATGATACAATGACTATGACTGGCCTTCCTGTCATGGACACTGCATTGTTTGTTTTGTCACCTATGTAAAACACTTCGTCGCTTAAGCAGTTCAAACGATAACTACAGAAAGATATGGGGTTTACCTGAAGAAAAAACGTCAAACAATCATTGTAGAAAATCTGTTGATTAAAATAAAGTACTGTAGAAAAATTGTTAATGTTTCTGTTAGAATTTACTGTTAAATTTCTCGTTACTTGAAGTAAAATTTCTATTGGAAAACAGCATAATCTACCAGTTATTGAACTCTTTATGAACTGTTGATTTACCGATCTTTTTCTTTCGAGTCAAGTCATTAGCAGTCCTTTCAATTTATTGTAAAGGACTTGTCGATGAAATGACAACTGTGTTAGAACAACGGAAGCTAGAGAAAACCAAAGGATCACCAAGTGCAGACAATTCAATAAACATGGCAATTCAATCGCCATATTGCCCTTGTTCAAATGCCATTTTAATCAGTTCGAGGTATGCAAGACAGACACCGTTTACTAAGTAAGCGTTTAGATAAAAGGACACAACTAAGAAAAAACTGAAAATATAAATGAACAATACATAGACTAACCAAACCACAGATGAACTCAAAATGTCCGGACGGGTAAGCAGTTACTGCCTCTTTGAAGTCACCCGCCATACTGCAACATTCTGAAAAATCAAGTGATTGTCATGATTGTCAGTATGATGTGTATAAGAAAACCAACGAATGAGCGTTCCATTGAAAGTGGTATAAAACCAAGATTACAATCCAAAACATGTTATAGAATATATCCAACACCGGCCATATTGCACATTTTTAAAATTCAGTTGTTTAAAAGAAGTCATCATATGAGCGTTCAATTAAAAGCACTATGAAACTGAGATTTCAAGCACCAAGAAACCTAGAAAAGACCTGACCTCCTGCCAGAGAGAACAAGCGCCACCTTCAATTTCAAATCGCTACCTACAGTAAAACCATGTCTTCATAAGGTGAAACAGATATTCCATAACGGTCAACGGGATCGTGCGGTAGTCTATAAAATTTCCGAAAAGATTATTTCAGCCGAGGAGTGATACATCCTTTTTAGCAGTTTCCATGACAGCAGCTAAGCCAGTCAAGAAAATCACAACCACTTGTATAAACTTTTGTCCAAATAGCCTTGGACTGGTACGACCAGAATCATATAAACCACGTTAAGAAATGATAACTTCGGTTTTTAGAACTACTATTTGATACTGAGTCGACTGTTTCTAACAATTTATTAAAGTTTGGATTATGTAGATTAATGCAAAAAATACTAGTCGAAAATTTCAATATCATTCTTAAATTATTTCATCAAGACTTCTCGACTCTAGCACTGAACAACAGTAAGCAACAGGCTTGATCTTACTTATAAGACGGGTAATTTTGTTCCGTAGTGGATTTTACTTTTTTATTACGTTAAGAATACGGAATAAAAGTTTCAATCTGCTTGATTTATATAACTTGGCAAAGAATATTGAATAAAGACTTCTATAGGGACATTGAATCAGTAACAGATTACAAAATTCATAACCAATTAGTGTTTATATTAGCTTTTTTCATCTTTTGAAATAGCAAGACGGATGAGGCAAAGTTAATGTTATTGATTACTGAATATCCTTCTTGGTTAGTATACTTATAATTTTAATCTATATTTGGCCGTCAGAAAAATATATTTACCATGTTATTTTGATACTAATTGTAGTTGAATTAGTATGTTTGCGTAGGTTTAACAAAAAAATTTATTAAAAATATAGAAAACAAAGAAAACCTATTGACGATGAAATAAAATTAAATATGATTTTGTTGATCAATTAGAATACAAAATTACCAATGTTAAATAAATATGGAAAATTTAGATATGCTATATGTACATTTCAAGGAGTAACCTCTCATCAAGTATTAAATAATGCTTTCCATCTGGATATTTTCAAATTCTTAAGATAATCTGGTTTAAAAAATATGATAATACAATTTATCCTGAAAAACTCACTAGACCTAATCAGGTTTGACAAGATCTACATGTATCTAATCATTGAGCAAGATTGTCCACCATGCAAAATGTTTGACAAAAGGGAAAATGTCTCTTTCCCATGAAAACATTTTTCTCTACTTGAATGTGTTTTTAGACCCTTTAATGTTTGGAATTTCACACTTATTCGATTTACTCGTTGTTTCTCGATCAGTATTTGATATTACAAAATGCTAAAGACATTTTAATGTTTTAACAGATATAAAAACTTACCATGGACAAATATGACTGTATGTGCTTATCAGTATTTAATATCTGTCAATTTACATGTGCCGATTTTAGCTCAGATAGTCGAGATTTTATGCCCCCGCCTATAGGCCACGGGGGCATTAAATTTTACCCTCGTTCGCATGTCTATACGTACGTCAAGTTTCGTTAAAGAATTCTAGGCTTATGTATGTCCGATTTACTTAATATTTGGTCTGAAGCATTATCAGAGCAAGTTGTACCGTGGCTCTGCTTTTCAGGTCCGTGGTATGTCTACATCCTGTTTACCGAGATATTTATTGAATTTCCGGATTGTAAAATTTTCGTCAAAGAGTCTTCGGCTTGTGTGTGTTTGATTGATTAGATATTTGGTCTAATGCATTATCAGGGTGAATTTTACCATGTCTCTCCTTTTTAGGTCCGTCAAATGTCTACTTCCTGTTTGCCGGAGCGGGGACATCCGTGTCCTCTAGATACATTATGTTAAATTCTATGTCAAAGAAATTTTATTTGTCTTAAACTTTTTTTGCTATAGTATCTGTTAGGACATGTTTGACATTTAAACGCTTAATTTTTATTTCTGAGTTGAATCAGTGCTTTCCTTTCTCGTGCGATTTCACTACAAAACTACGCCAAAAAGAATCTTACTTCTTATGGCGAGCTGTAAATCGTCTCGACCAAATGACAAGATTCTAGGTTAAAACAAAATTTCATGCCAAATACTGAAAATGAATTCATATAACAAACCCAATAAACCAATTAAAAAAACACCCCAAGAGCTCTAGCCTGGACTCGGGACATGCCCATGCAACATGTGTCGCAATTAAACTTTTTTGGCCTCAAATCCTTTTTGTCGTAATTATAAACCCCAAGGGTGGTCATAGTTTCTAAAAGGGTCGTATAAAATTCCTTAGAAAAAAGTCCAAGGGATTGGTCTCGTGTGGGATTTAGTTGCAAGAAAATTCAAAACCTGACGACCTAACCTACGACTTGATTGATTGTTTGTTAACTTGATTGAATATAGCTGAAATATTGCCGGCTTAACAGGTGCAATAAAAGGAATTCGAAGGGGCAAGTAAGTCAGTTCGAAGTTGGAAGCGAAATCTGTTGTTTTACTTTTTGCACTGATCATAGAATTTGCCAAAATGAGTTCACAATGAAGATAACACCAACCTTTCAGTTATTTTATTTCATTTATGGACTAATCTGTTGAAGATGTTCCAATCTCATAAATTACGTTACAAAATTCATTTCAGTCATGAAAGCATTCCATAAAAGAAATCTGAAGGAAGCCAGTAATGAAATGATTTAATTTATCTTCCTCCTGAATCTGTGTGTTAATACTCGAACTACGGAGGAATGTAAAACTGCTGCTATCATTGTAAATGTAAATTGTGAATTTACGCTGGTTTTCTATATATTCTATGTATATATTTCTACATATTTGTTGCCACTGGCAAACACAAGTTCCAGCTTATTCTACACATTTCGCATTGGTTTTTAAAGATTACTATTGTAGTTTATATTTTTAAGTCTTTTAAAAATTCAGAAATTGTCTACCCTTTCTGACCAGCTGACATTTTGTATTTCGGGGCCTTTTACAGCTTCCTTTATGGTATGGACTATGGTTCATTGTTGAAGGCCGTAATGTGACCTGTAAAAGTTTAAATTCTACTGTCATTATGTGGGTGGCTGTCTCATGGACAATCATGCCACATCTCCTATTTTTATATTGCTCATTGATATACGTTTGTTTTAGTTTTATGTGTTTAGTCGGTGTTTTTTGCCTTCATTTTTATGAAAAATACGCGTGAAATACACACGTAATATCTTTTGATATATGCATTTAGAAATCTGTCGTATTCGCATGTTTAGCTCACATGAAAGAAGTTAAAGGAAATTTTAGTTCGTGATCTTTTTTGTTTAGTATCTTTTAATACGTGTTTTGTTATCTGAACGTTTAATTTTAATTTCTAAATTGAATCAGTGCTTTATTTTCTAGTTTGATTTGAAAACTATTGTATAAAGTGGTATTAGAATTGCAGAAATTGTCAGTTTCGCCTAAAAAAATCTTACTCTGTGTGGTGAGCTATAAATCGTCTCGACCAAATGACAAGATTCTAGGTTAAATAGGCCAAATACCGAAATGTGAATTCATATCACAATAAATGAATTAAAAAACTATCCCAAAACCCACATGCCATGCATTTGTTTTGGAATTAAATTAGTTTTCTGGCTCCAAACCGTTTTCTTTTGTCGTTGCGTCGTTGCTAAAAGCTCCAAGGGTTGCCAGGGTATGGACAAGGGCTGTATACAATTATTATTAATAAAATTCACAGGGTTTAAGAAAGATTGGTCGTTTCTCTATTAATAGATAAACATCTGCTTAAATGGTGTCTGATAGTTGAGTTAGATATAACAATTCTCAAGTATCCCCTCCGGCATGGACGTTTACATTACGACAACTCTCTCAGTACGTTAAAGAACCCTTTGTTACAGCTCGTAATGAGTGGTCCGAATGCGTTCAGGTCCTCAGGCTAAAATTCACCCCATATACCTTAACTTGTTCAGTGTGAGATTCCCACCCGCGACCTAGTTTGATTTACTGTTTGTTAACTTGTTTAAATAAAGCTGAAATATTGCCGACCGGACAGGTGATATAAGTCAATCAATTCGAAGTTGCAAGCGAAATCTTTTTTTTTTCACTTTTTGCATTGATCATACAATTCGTCGAAATGCGTTCACTATTAAGATAACACCAACCTTTCAGTTATTATTTTTCTCTATAAACATAACACCAACCTTTCACTAATTATGTTTCACTACAAAGATAACACCAACCTTTCAGTTATTATTTTTTACTATTAAGATAATACCAACCTTTCAGTTATTATGTTTCACTATAATGATAACACCAACCTTTAATGTTATTATTTTTTACTATTAAGATAATACCAACCTAATAAAGATAACAGTTATGAACTAATCTGTTGAAAATGTTCTAATCTTATAAATAACGTTACAAAATTGAGTTAGTCATGAAAGCATGCCATAAAAGAAATCTGAACAAAGGCGGTAATGAAATAAAGTGATTTATCTCAAGACATCTTGCTTCAGAATCTTGCCAAGTAGTGTGTTAACTCGAACTTCGAAAGAATGTCAAGCTTAAGTATCAATATTAATAAAACTTGTAAATTTACGCTGTTTTTTTAATCAAATTTACATATTTGTTGCCATTGACAAACACAACCATATCCTACCAATTCCGAATTGATCTTTGACGTGTACTTTTGTAGTTTACATTACCTTCGAGAATTGGTCAGACTTTTACAAGCTTAACTTGCAGAGACGGATTCAGAGCAAATTTCATTTTTTATCGTTGCATAATATTTGCTTCGAATAATACATAATATCTGAAGTTGAATCGGATATCAAAAGGAATTCGAAGATACCAAAAGGGGCAGACAGAAATCGTTAAGTCGGAAGACAGACAAGACCATGGCCAACAA
>JARWCS010349703.1:0-19101 GCA_034783895.1 Geukensia demissa | reverse complement strand
ACAACTCGAGATAAATCTTTTTTTTGAACTGCCGAATCTCTAATATGCTATTATTTATAATCGAAATTTTCAAATGAATTCTTTTAACGAGTTTTATTGCCACTATTTCCATAAAGTGCTGGGTGTCCTATCTAAAACTCCGTTTACCAATACTATGTAACTATTATGCTATCATTAGAAAGAATTCAAATGTTTTCTGAAATTGATATTAAAGAATCCGAGACATATTTATTTGCTTGCATTTCAGGGATGATGTTCAATCTATTCCATTGTTGCAAACAGGAGCAATAGGACATCTTGTTATATATTTAAACTGTATGGAGGAGCTTATGGGACGTACCCGTCAAGAGACGGGACATTTTGATATAAAACCAAACATTTTTTACATTATATATCTAATTTTCATTTTAATAACAATTAAAGGCAAAATATGTCAGTGTTGGCTTTTAAAAGTCAGTGCTTCAAGAAATAATGAAATGATGTATATGGAGAAGTGAATTTTTATGACATAATAGTACTCAAAACACAAAATTAAATAAACACTTTTGTTTGTATCAAATAGCATGGGACTGCTGATTTCTAATCGTACTCCAGAAACCTAAGTTTTTATCCTATTGTCATATTATTCTTCCAGCCTTAGAAGTATCATAACACTTGATGGTACAGCTGTTGACATTTTATTTTGGATCCGTCTCATTTGTATTAAATGCCTATTGTTGTTATCTGACGAATCTGGTTAGAAAGTTTTTAACATCATCTAAAAAAAAACGAAAATTCACGCATTATTAACACATCATCTATCCGTTCCAGATAAAGATATAAAAGGTCGTCTGAATATCAAAGATGAATACAATAATTTTTCCGTGTTTTGAATCGTATTATGGATATAAATATTCAGAAATCATCATCAACTCTTGAATATAACACTTCTGAAAATTCGTTTCCGAAATTTGTTTTTTTAAAATGTGTTCACTGAGAAGTCAGTGCTGTGTCCCGTTTTGTACTCATCCTTGAGGTTGCCGTGTCTTTAGATTTCAACGTTTTGTCTCCCCATCAGATGTCTTTGTTTCCTCCTCTTGTGCTGTGGCAATTGTTTTTCACCTGATTTAGTATTCCTTTTGTGTTGAATGTTTTTGGGACTTTGCAGGAAGAGAATCTTAAATTTAAATATACTTATTTATTATATACTACTAAAAAGTAAAATATGTAGGTTCATGTATTTTCCGATATATTTATCGTCAGGAAAAAATATAAAGGAAATTCACCTATACCTCGAAAGTGTACATTAATTTCAATGTGAATTATTTAATACAAAAAATTACAAAACAACTATTCCAAGGCAATGTTGTCTTCTTCATGTTTTATCGACACGCAATTTTCTAGTTTGAACGACAGTTCAGCAACTCTATTACATATTCATCAATTATCCCATAACTATTTTCCGGTAACAAATAAATATAAAATATTTTTGAAAGATTAATTTTACATACCATTCATATCATGTGTCCTGTGTTTTCTAAGGTCAAGGCCTAGGGTTTCAAAGAATTTTTGTACAACTTGACCAATCAAAAACAAGAACATTCCTATGACAAGTTTTCCAATGGAAACAAAATAGATACAGTATCGCTTGATTAATTTTAGTTTATTTGGCTAGCGGTTTCAGAGGACTTTATTTCTGAGAACCGCAAATCAGACAAAAATTGTCTATTATATATACCATATTTGACGTCTGATTTAGATGAAACGAGAAATTTTTAATACCCGAGTTTACTGATTATGCATACTGTAAGTACTGTTGAATGTACATTTCAAGGATATGCAGGATGATAGATGTTTTCTATGCAGATTTAGTTTTGATTTCTTTGAAGTCAAATATAACTAGATAAAATTTAGATGGAAACCATCTCGAAGGACTCCACCGCAGCCTAAATAATGTAAATTATAAGTGTCCCATGAAAAACCCTAAGTTTGGGACCTTGAACTTTGAAGGACAAAAATTATTTTGGTTCATGACACACCTTCTAATAGTGGTTAGCAATCAGGGAAAGTCTCATCCATCTACAGTAATTGGTTACGAATGTGTTTCGGACGGACGGACGGACAAACATAGTGATTACTAAAGGGCGTCCGCAACATAGTGGCGTGGTCTTAAAAAGAATAACCCTTGGTATCCATGTTTCTAGCGAGATCTCTGAAAAAGCAAGGATTTTTTTATACGAACTGCCATAGATTATTTCGTCAACTTTTTTTTGTCTGTAATTTCAGATGTGAATACGTTTTTAAAATAAGACAGCCAGATTAAAAATTGCCCTGACAATCTGTTTTTTTTTTCGATCTAAACATAGAAAAAAGGTGGGATATGGTGTAAATATTCACGACACAAAAATCTCATATGTACAAGTAAATTTCCAAGCAAAGGAACCGTGTCAAGAACCTTCCATGAATGCTTCCTTTGATTTAATAGTTTAATCAGAAACTAGCATGAGAAAGATATATGCTAATTCTGTGCATGCTCAGGCTAAATTTCGATTTATTTGATTGTGTAGTTTCAGAGAAGCAGATTTTTATCAATTACAAGCAAAACCTGTACGTGGCGACCATTTTAGGTGACGGACTGAATGATATTTTATGCAAATTTTATAGAAGCTATCATATAGATGTTTCAAGTGAGGTTGATTTAATTTGGCCAATATCTTTGAGGGAAAATTAATAAAAGTAAAACTGAGGGACGAACAATGGACTCAAAATTAACAAAAAGCTGACACGGATTCGCGCGAGATGGACTTAAGCCCATAAAATCTGTATTAAAGCTTAAGTGAAGGCACGAGGTACAAAGAAACAAAACTTTCACAAATACTCACCTAAATAAAGCAGGCATATATAAACGATGATTATTACAATAGCTAAGGTAATCAGCACACCGGGCACCATGAAGTCAGCATTTGGTGTTTTTAAGGCTGTGGTGATGTCTGTTTCTTTTAAACCTACGAAAAATTCGATCCTGTATTAACTTATAATAGTCAAAAATACTACTGTCATAGGTGATAGTGAGTTTTTAACTACAATCTAGAAATTGATTCTGACAAAACGCCAAATATAACAGATTTAAACATTTAATAAAATGTAATTAAATGTAAATATTAACTATTATTATATCAAATAGTCTCTAAAATGTCTCCACTAGAGTAAATTGAAGGACCCTTCCGTTTTGTTTCCATCGGACTACAAAATGATAACAGAGGCTGTCATGAACTAAATACAATACAAGAGTCACAACTCCGGAAAATTTTTTCATCATGATTTGGTTGACCGATACGAAATATCCATTTCACATATTACAATCATGGATATCTGCCACTGTCGTGACTACAAAGCCGTTCCTATAATGGTTGTAGCTAAAAGTCTACTGGCTACAACGACGGGTGCGACTAGTGGAGCAGAATTTTCTTACCCTTCCGGAGCACATGAACTCACCCTGGGTTTTGTAGGGTTCGTGTTACTCCAGCTCTAGTTTTCAATGTAGCCTGTGTTGTGTTGTTTGTTCTATGTTTGTCTTCGTTTCATTTTGTTGGCCATGATCTTGTTGGTCTTCTGATATACCAATTTTTTCTGCCCGTTTGATATCTTTGAACTTCTTATCCAATTATTAAATTGTTTTTATTACATATTGGCATATTATAATTTAGGTACGGATGGTCGCTCATACGAAAGTATTTTTAAAACGGTCACACATCTGATGTGCTTGTCTGAAGCCAGAAAACTGCAAACAAGTGGATGTCTGTGATTTTGTGTCTTGTCTTAACTCGTTTTACAAAGTTACATGTAGTTTTATTGGTCGATTTTTGCTTTAAATTTGAATTACTTTACATTGTATTGTTACACAACTTCAATGTGGGTTTCGTCTCCATTTCAGGCCTGACAATCTAGGTTATTATCTGTTCTTTACTTTTAATGGCTGTCTCGTTTACATTTCTATATTCCGTCACAAATAAACGCAAACTCCTGTTTGACATAAAGGCTCATAGGTCTTTGCAAAAAACAATGAAAGCTATATAGAATGTTAATTCGCACATACAATACTACAGTTTCGACGGCTTAAAAAACTACTGTTGCAAGTTTCAAAAAATTCAAAAATTGTTATCCCTAAACAAAATACATATACTTAGAAAACTCCTACTCACAATTTTTGTGTACGCTGTAAAACATGAACTTAGATATAGGAATTACAGTATGGTTGTTAATGAAACCAAAAATTCTATATGTTCTGTGAGGTTTGTTTGTTTGTTTTTTTTTTTTTGTTTGATTAATGGATTTAGAGGAGAAGATGAAAGTTTACTAACGAGCGACGCACGCCAAGTGATGTCAAAAGCCCACACAGTTTTGTGCCAGATAAGCTAAAGAGGAAGACAAGTTGATGCACACTAAAATTCAGATCTATATTTTTTAACACACTGTAAAAGTGACTAATATATCTATGCATTATATGAGGCATGTAATGGACATTAAACTTGATGTGTAATACAAACTTAATTTCGAGGTTTTTTCAATAGCGTGCTGTTTGAAAAAATCTAGCTAATATACCAAAAGGCTTTGTACACAAATGAATCTAGTCTGTTACACATAGTCCTAGTTAACTTAGAACTAATGAAATGTACTAGTAAAGTATCAAAACACTGAAATCATTTATAATTTGACGTCCGCTGCTTAACAATTCACCAGATAAAACTACAAGTATTGTTACAATAACCGACACAAATTTTAAAAGGGGCCACCTAAGAATCATGTTAATAAACTTTGGACGTTTTTTCAAAGTAGTTACAGAAAATGTTAAACTTCCCATAGGGTTAATGTTTACCTATGTTGGTCCGTGATGGCCATACTGAATAGCAGCCGGCACACCAAAACATTTTTTAAATGAAATTTCCAAGGACAGTTCGTTTGATTAAAATTGGCTTTAACGTTTTAAGAAGAGTTAATAAAAATGTGAAATGTTTACGACTATGCCATGGATAAAGACTATGCAAAGTGATGACAAAAGCTCACATGGCTTTTAGGCCAGGTGAGCTAAAATACTAGCAGGTAAACAAAAAGGTGTTACCTGTGCAATTTTCAACTTTTCCGCGATATATGGTAAATTGATGTCCTCTGCTCCCCAGTTCACAAGATAAAACTACTGTTGTGTTACAGTCAGATGGTAGTAGTTTGTATTCTTCGTTTATGGAGACATTGTAAAATTTTCCGTTTTTTTCACTGCTTATGGAACATTGGAATGTTTTATTCTGGAAAAAACACGAAGGAATAAATGTCCTTTTTAATATATCACTAACTGTTCTACATCAAATGTCTTAAAGCTAATGTTCTTTACTATGTATACCGCCGAAATATACCTACATTTTCCATTTTCTATTCCTATCATAATGTTAATCATATTTTATATTTGAACTTATTTAAGTATTTCTTTGACAGTAATATTAAATTTGTTTGTTTCAGTTATGACGATTATTGAAATAATTGTATTTGGTACTTGGCGTACTTGCTCGCAAATGAATGATCAGGATTACAAAAAAAGACAAGTTCGTTCATCCAAATAACTTTTCTTTCTAATACTTCATTGTTCAGTAATCCGTGTGTTTTTATGTCTTTTTGTTTTGAACTGAAAAGCAAATGAAGATCCGGGAATATTTTGTTAAATCATCTGTGTATAACGTAAAAGCTACTTAGACATAGTTTCTCTAATTTATTATCAAAATCGTTTAACGTACATTGTGTCGATTGGTTGAAGTTTATAAAAATCGAAGTCTCTAATAAAAATGTATAAAGATTGTGTACATAAAATTATGTTACACTTACAACTAATGATTTATGATTAACCAGGTTCTATTTGCCATTTCATATCTTTTTATATATTATTTCTTGATGGCAAGTTACCTCAACTGACAGGGAACAACCAGGCACAGGAAATACTTTGGGTATATCTACTTTTACAACTAATCTGCTGTTTGGCATAACGTTTATTGAAAGGTAAATGTCTCTAGAATTCGGTGTATCTAAATATGAAACAAACGACAAATATTTAATGATTAGTTGATATTTTAAAGGAAGGATATGAAATATATGAAAACGAAAATATATAGGGTAAATGGCAGAGAGACTGCACTCCAACAACGAGAAAATTAGAGGTGAGTTACAAATCTAGAGGTCTCTACAAGGTCTTCAACATGGTTGGAATACCACTTCTTGTGAAATCTCTAAATCGGCCAAAATATAAATAATTGTGTATGCGTAAAACTATACGGCTCTTACCTGACTATTATAAAAAATGTACATCTTACAAATCATAAAACACAATGATAAACCTATCACCAAAATTCTTGACTAAGGACAAGCACATGGGAAATGTGGTTGGGTAAACAATTTACGTTGGTACCCAACAATCCCAACGAGTGGTCAAAGGCAAAAATCAAAGACAACAAAATCAGTAACCGACGAAATAGAACAATCAAACAGAAAGTCACTCAATCCGACTATAGATTATCTTAATTACAATAGATATACTAAACAAACGTTTATGCAAAAAGATGATAATCTTTAATCAATGCTCACAATTACTGAAAACAATATCATAAAGCATCACGCCACTCAAAAAAAACGAAATATCTGACGATTTAATACTATGTGGCCCATAAACGTGAAGAAAGAGCATATGAATGCCAAATCTACTCATTTATTTGTAAGGACGCAATCAATCCATAAGTATCTTTACCAACGAAAAAACACTTTAATGTCTTTACTTCAACGTCGAACCTGTACCCCATCTTAGATAAGTATGTCTAACGCAACAATAAAATTAAAGGGATCATTCTTAAATTTTTAAGCTTTATAATACTATGTGGCCAATAAACGTGTCCAGAGTACGTATTGTGTGATATCTTTGGTCGTATAAAAAAACTCAAAATTTGTAGCTGTGTTTTTGTATCAAATCATGGTTTCAGTAAAAAAAACTTTGGTGCAAACACGGGCAAACCGAACTAGTTGTGAAATGTAAATCTCATATGAAGGATCTAAAGGCCACTAATCATCAAGGAAATGATAGTTAACAAAAAGAAAAGAAAAAAATGGTAACCTTATTATCAATTTAAGTCCATAAACTACCCTGTTCAAGTTTTAAATCCAAATCGTTTAGGGGAGTTCGATCATTAGTAATATCATATTTAAAGGTAATTTTTTTTGGCAAATATTTGTGAAACTCCTGATTTTTTAAAGCTAAAATATCATTGAAATATCTACAAGTATTAAACTTGTCTATTTAATCCTATTTTGAAGAGTCCTTCTTAATTTTTGCCATAAAATGTGATTCATGGCAACATGAATATAATTATGCAATGTGAAATGAGAAAAGTGTAGTTTGTGTCCATTGGTATATCGAAGGAGATCTATCTGTCGATAGACAGTGTTGCCAAAATTTAGAAATTCGACTGCTGCAACCATGTCAAAAGATGTCCAACAAGTTTCATTGCAACCAATATGTTTACTTTTTTTTCAAAGTCCTGAATAATTTGCGTTAGAATGTTAATTGGTTTCGCGTTATTAATTATTGTTGCATGTAATTGTGTTTTAATTGATTTTCAATTAGATAGTACACGTTAAAAAGCCATGTGATTTTTTAAATGTCCCAATGTAGTTCTTTTCTGGCCTATTTTGTAATCTTGTGTTACTGTTCCAATAATTAAAATTTTGACTGAAATATTTTGTTTCTATTCCATTGGAATTACAAATCAATAATTAAATTTTTCGTGTTTTTTCCAGATAAAAATTCTTATTTTGACATAAAAAGAAAGAAGCAGAAATGTATATAAGGAATTCTAATAAAAGATCATAACTGAATTTTCGATAATAAAACTGTTTTATTGCATTTTTTAAAGGTCGTTTTCGAGGGTAAGGTTCAGTATTTTTGAAAGCAATTTCTATTTATTTTGCTGGCTAAAGTGAAATGTCTCGGTTGGACCCTGAAACAAAGTTCACCAATGTTATGTTAGTATGATAATAGGTAATACATTATTAAAATCCATTTCTTTCTTGCGAGGAAAAAAATCATGTATCAACATAAACACTTCCCAAAAATCAACCGATATTTTTCGAAATAATTCTTTAAATCTTACTTACGTACGAAATTCGTATCAGTAACTTCTAATTTTCCTCCACAAGTATCTTCTCCACATATGCAAATATAGAAACTATTTATATCTGTGAAAGTACTGTTTTTTATTACTAATGTCGATTCTGACATTTTATCAACTATTTCTTCATATTTGATTACGTTCGATGACTTCTTGTCAAATACTAAAAGCTTTACACTGTCGTGCGTTTCTCCGCCATACCAAATACATGAATGACCTTTTGTCTTACATTTTAATTTAAAACTTCCTCCAAGTTCAACTGGTAAGTCTGGTGTTTTCCAACATGGTGATGCTGTATGTAGTAGAAAAAAATATTAATTCTAATCAAAATATAAGATGAGAAATTACATTTTTTTATAAATATTCAAGAAATTGTATTTTTAATCAGTTAACGAAAAACAAGAAATACATCCGTTGGAAAAGGGGAACAATTTTCCAACACATACTCGTACATAAGTGGATCTGATTTGTTGGAAAAGTAAGCCTGCCAATACATACTCACCCGCATGCTAAAGATTATTTTTTAAAGTGAGTGTGATAACTTCATTCTTACTGCCAATTTCTGCTGATTGTAAAAATACTTTTTGAAATAGTCACTACCTTATGTGCACTAAATTTTAAAAAAAACGTACATACACTTAGCTGTTAAAATTCTGACATAATTAAAAAGTTCATGATCGGAAGGACAAGCTATTCCTTTGGAATATTTTTTCTAGAGAAATTACCCTGTTCAATAGACAAATACAGGTCCGAGAAAACGAGAAGCATTAAATTTATTAGCCTGCATAAACATTAGATTTTTTTTATTTCTTATGTTTTGTGGTGTCTTTTTATCCTTTTGCAAATAAAATTGTGACTCGTAAGAATAAAAAAGTAAATCTACAATGCAAGGCTCACCGTTGGGCTCTTAGGGTTACAACAAATGCTATATTACACATAGTCCAGATTAGGCATTTATCATTTGTTTTATCTCTATGTAAATAATTAAATTTATTACAAAAATGTATCTCCATTGTTATGTTATAAGACAGGGAAAATTTCTTTTATTAAGGGTACAAGGTAAAGTCTTATAATTAGTAGCAAAAAAATAACTATCTATTGTATTGTAATGAACATGAACATATTCATTGTATTGTAATTTGTCTTAAACGAACCATTCATTATTCACATTCGAAAAGTAAGTGATAGATGAGTTTCATAACATGTAAATTAATATTTGAATGGTTGAACATATTTCCATATTTGGTATTATTTCGTTTAGGACTTTTTTTGAAAGCAATTAGGATGAAATATTGAAATACATATATTATTAAAAAAAACGTCCCCCCCCAAAAATAGGAAATTAAACAATATGTCAGTGGGCTAAGACATTTGTTTGAATTTGTTTACAAGTTCGGAAAAAATCAAATGCAAATTCCCATAGTTTAGGTGTTTTCATGGAAATGACGGTTTATTTCAATGTTTTAATACATTTACTACCATTGGCACTAATGCGGAAAAGTTAAAAAACATGCGAAAAAATTTGTAATCTCTCCAATATTGCTTCCATTGTTATTGAATTATTTTCGACTTGTTTATGCTTTTACTTTTACTGCTATGGTTTATACGTCTGTCATGCTTGAAATAATCTAAATAAAAATAGTTTTTAAATCTAACCCCCGTTTTCATGTCAACTACAGCAACATTTGTCGAACTGACCCAACTTCTTAGTTCAAATTGCAATAAATTTCGTCAATGATAGATCAAAAGCATGATTCCACATTGCATTGGCAAGATTCATTTATCGCAAACTTAAATACAATGACAGACATTCGCAACATTTACTATATATTTATATGATATTAGGTACAAATCTATGGTTATGATTTTTTCCTTAGACTGTTCAACAAAATAAAATTTTGATTATGTATGTCATTAGGTGCTAATTTACTGTTGTAATTTGATCCTTAAACTGTTAAACAGAACATAATTTTGATTTTCTATGACAGTAGTATAAAAATAGGAGATGTGGAATTATTGAACATGGGACAACCACTCACCAAATTACTGTAGAATTAAAGCTTCTACAGGTCCCATTATGGCCTTCAATAATTAACCATAGTCCATACCATAACAGAAGTTTTAAATGGCCCCGAAATACAAAATACAAAACTATTAATAAAACACGACAATCGACCTAATCAATTGCAAAAATGGTGAACATATAGCAATAAATGACTAATAAAACAACGACAATCACTGGACTACAGGTTCCTGGAATGGTACAGGCACATTAGTATGTGGCGGGGTTAAATACTTCCCCCTTCACCTGTGGGATCATTGACAAAACATGAAACAGACTTATACCACAACCCCGTTGGTGAAACTAACTCAATAAGTCCAAAGACTTACAATGCTCGCAAAAGCTCGCTCAAAGTGTCACCAATAGGAATGAACATAAAACATGAATAACAACACTGACCTCTTGAATTACAGGTTCCTGACTTGGGACAGGCACATTTGGAATGTGGCAGGGGTAAACCGGTTGATGAGCGCTCAACCGTCCCCTTACCTGGAACAGTGGTGTCACAGAACAACAATTAAAACACATTAATTTTTTAAAAGTCGGTTGAAATGGATTTAATACTTGAGACCAATAGCAAATATAATTACTCTGCTTTTGCTGCAACCTTTTACCTATCCCAGTACCATCAGCCAAAGCAATTTACCAATCTGACAATCCAGTTGATCAATATAAATTGAGCTGCTGGATTGTCAAACTGATGGGTTGTTAGTAAAGCAATGAAATAAAAGTGTTTCTTACCTCAGCATTGTACCAACTGGGAAGTGATTTTAAAGCTATTTTATACTAACTCGTAGCTATAATTTTCAAAGGGATTAAAATATTTTGTAAGATGTTAAAAAATGTTGAAACAGCAATTTGCCACATTACATAAGTGAAATACGGTATAAAATTACCAATATAGAGCTAACAGTATTTCAGTTCTTGGGAAAACAAAATCAAAAGCTGAAATTTTTAGAAAAAAGTCAAATAGTAACAGATCAAGGGAAACAACTTTGTTTTTCAAATTAAGAAAATCCATAGGTAAGATTTTAAATTTGACATAATAATGGTGATGCCAAATTTAGAAAAAAATATTCTAGAAGTCATTGTCACAGTTTTGAAAGCTTAAGTAAGATTGTAACACTGTGAAACCTCTGCTGCATGGTAATGATTAAAGTTACAAGAAACTGATTCTTGTTCTTGACTTGATTTCTACAATTTTTGAAAAAAAAAATCATTATTAAATTAAACAATGCATGTGACTTTTCTACTGAGAATTTGAGATAAAAAAAATTATGTATGTGGGTTTATATTTTGAATATTGTGACATTATTGAATAATTGATTTTCCTAACATTAAAAAATACTCTTGAAAGTTTTCTATGAACAGAAGGGATGCGGAGTGGTGAACAGGAATCTTGCCACTTACTTCCCTCTAGTCCAGTTAATTAGCAATAGATTTATGGTGTTTTAAATTTCACAGTTTAACCAAAACCTGCAAGGAATTTATTTTAGTCTGGCATAAATTTGTGCTAAAATTCTTGGAAAAGCCTTTGAAAAAAGCAAAATTATTTCCCTTGATTTCTCAGTTTTGTCATTTTTCTAAGAAATTCTGCTTCAATATTGTTTTCCCAAGAAACAGAATATGTTTTCCTCTATATTATTATTTCATAACAAGTTTTACTAATTCTATGTGGCAAGTTGCTGTTTGAAGATTTTTTTTAACATCTTACAATATTTTGACAACTTTCAAAGTTATATGTACAAGGTAGTACAAACAAGCTTTAAATCCCTTCCCAATTGGTACAATGCTGAGGTAAGAAACTTTTATTTCACTGCTTTACTAACAACACATCAGTTTGACAATCCAACACCTCAATTTAAATTGATCAACTGGATTGTCAGATTGATAAATTGCTTTAGCTGTTGGTACTGGGATAGGTAAAAGGTTGCAGCAAAAGCAGAGTAACAAAAGTCCTCGCATATACCGTAATATATAAGAACTAGACTTTTTCCTAGGTTTTGGTGGGCTAAAAAGGCCCCACGTATTATATATAAATGCGTATTATCTACAGCCAAATACGGTATGTCATAATGATGTCTTTGGGTAAATTTGCCAGAAACCATTAGGTAGAATGTATATCATTTCAGTAGAATTCTGCAGATACTACCAGGTTACCATTTCACAAAAGGTTTTTAGAGTTATGAGTTGATGTAAATTAAACACCTTATACAGATATTGATAGTAGTCATGATTTTTATGATTTTTTGTGAAATGTTTGCTAGAAATTTAGTGCCCAATTTAGTGTTATTATTATATTGTCACTTCGTATTTGATGTTGCTGAATTTATTAGTATACTGTGATAACAAAAAGGATTTTAAGAGCCCTATTACAAAAAACATTTATAGAGGCCGTGCCAAATGGTAGGACAGGTTTATATGAAGTATATATTTTTATTTTAAGTATAAAAATTTTAATCAATATTGAAGTGTAGAAAGTCGTTTTTCCAAGATAAAAATAACTGAAAATGCACTGAAAACAGGTCTGAAAAGAAATATTCTTGAAGGAAAAAAAAAGTTTTATTCGTCAATCTTAACTCATTTTATTATCTGGATACCAATCTTAAACCAATATCTATTTACAATAACACTGACCTAAATTTTTGAACTCCTAATCCCTAACTTGAATGGTTTATCAGCCTTCCCTATATCATTCAGCAGAATAAGTTTATATGTTCCAATTAAGTTACAGATTTGGAAAGTGTATCTTGTTATTTTTGGAAAAAAACTAACACTCAGATGAACAAAGTGACAAGTGACAACTATATGCTCTTGAAAAAAAATTTCTTAAAGAATAAAATTGTTTTGCTGTGGAAAACACAAGAACATAAAAAAAAAATGATTACATTTCAAAATTTCCTTTGCTGTGCTAAGTAAAAAAGCAGTGTCAATTCTATTGTAGTGCTACTGATTTTAGAAATGTAATGAAGTACTACTGATTTTGTAAATTTCTTTTTTACATGGAGTTGTACTGTCTAAATACTGACCTGTTTCACAGTGTTGACCGGTATGAGATGCTGGACATTCACAGGTGTATGTTGTCAATCCATCAACACAATTGCCACCATTCAAACAGATGACTCCTTCACAGAAATCTATGTCTACAATTAAAACGACTACAGATACAGAACTGCTGGATACACAGTTATTTCATGTAGATCCAAATCAATTTCCTTAAAAACCAATCCCAGTGGTTTTACCCTACCATTATATATAGAGGAGAAAAATCATAAGCAAAATTGCTTTCTTTACCGATTAATCTCTTTAATTTACATATTGGTAAAACCTACTAAAAATGTGTAAATTTTGTTTTGTTACCTGTTTCACAGTGAGCACCTGTATGAGAAGCTGGACAAGAACAGGTGTAAGATTGTAACCCATCTACACAGCTACCTCCATTCTGACAAACAACACCCTCACAGAAATCTATGTCTAAAAAAGAAATAATTTGGCCTTTCATACTTAGTAAGCTCATCATAATATCTACAAACCAAAAAGTCAACATCATCAAATTATTTTACATTCTAATAACATATCCCAGGAGGGTATATAAGATATGCTGTAAAATATAATAAGAATGTACTATACATGTGTACTAATTGTGCCACACAGATTTATTCCCACTGATTTTCTTACAGTTGGACTGAGCCTCTATGACATTTACCCAATACCTTTTTATTTTCATATTTATTATGTTTAGTATCTATTTTTAACATAAAGCTTTTGAACGCAAGTGAGTTCCCTTCAACAGATTTCAACTACAATGACAAATTTTTCAAAAAAAGTTGCCCCAAAGTCATTTTTGTCTGATGTTCATATAATCAGTAACTTTGAAATGTTAGAATTTTCTCGTTTAGTTTTCTCCCTTTCTTTACAATAAGATCAGCTTAATGTCCAACCCAATGTTTCCCAAAATATACAAACATACCATGACATAAATCTATATAAAGTGAATATAATATAGGGTTATTGCACAACTATTGGTGAATATTGTCCAGACTGAACGAGGTTTTGAGTTCAATTTATATCTTACAAGGGATAATATTCATCAATATTTGTGCAATAACCCTTTACATATGTGAAAAAATCATCAAAATACTAAAAGCATCAATTTTCAACATTAACAACATCCCTTTTTCAGAGAAATATTGCACTGATTGCATTAGCGTGGTATATTGCATGCTAACGTTTGGTTACATTCTACAGGAAATATAATGTTTCTATACAATAACATGGATTATTGCACAATAACTTTTGGTTACAGCCTACAAGGAACATAACATTGTTTACAATACTAGTTGTCTTGGCAATTACCTATTTCACAATACTGGCCACTGTGTGAATCAAGACATGTGCAGGTGTAGCTGTTGATACCATCCACACAGGTGGCACCATTCTGACAGTTGTTGTTTTCACAGTCATCAATTTCTGAAAAGGAAAATCAGCTATGAAGGAAAATTTGAAACAGAAAAATAGACTACTGTAAATTCAGAAATACTAAGTGCTTTAATTATTGCTAATGTTCGAAAGGCGACGATAATTTGAGTTTTATTTTTGCGCTTTTTTCGAACGGGTAACACAACATATCTAGAAAATATCGGAATGCGAGTTCCAACTATTGCAATTTCAATCTTTCATATTATTCACAATAATAAAAACATCGCAATATTTTCTGTATCTACATTATTACACATTAATGTGTTTGCTCTTCGCCAAATAAAAAAAAAATCTGTTTTACTGAAAAAGTAAAATTAAAAGCAGCCACTGTCTGCTAAGTTCACCTCATTATGTAACACTGTCTGCATTTATTACTGTAATACATGTGTCACATCTAAAATAATTTTTTTCTCTTATCTTACCTTATTTGATTTTTAAGTCATAACAAGAAGATATATTTTAATGTTACATTGATGGGACAAAAATTACAACAAAGCAGTAGTATTTGCTAAATATAATATACTTACTGCATGTATATTTGTTTGCTAACTGAGTTTGTCGTGAATTAAATATAGGTCAAAGTATGGATCCGAAGCATGCATTACAGTTGTCATCCCTAGATGCATCACCAAACCCATATGGTTGATGTGGGGGTTGTCTGTAAGCTGGATTGGACTTAAACCACGTTTCTTAATCTATTTGTTCATGCATTAAATATAGGTCAAAGTATGCATCCGAAGCATGCATTACAGTTGTCATCCCTAGATGCATCACCCAACCCATATGGTTGATGTGGGGGATGTCTGTAAGCTGGATTGGACTTAAACCATGTTTCTTAATCTATCTGTTCATGCATTAAATATAGGTGAAAGTATGCATCCGAAGCACACATTGCACTTGTTATCCCAAGATGCATCACCCAACCCATATGGTTGATGTGGGGGATGTCTGTAAGCTGGATTGGACTTAAACCATGTTTCTTAACCTATCTGTTAAATATAGGTCAGTGTCAGCATCCAAAGCATGCATTGCAGTTGTCATCCCTCGATGCATCATGTATACCAATATGGTTGATAAGTTACATGCCAGTAAGCAGAAATGGAATTTTAATAATCTCCAGGTATCACATAAACCCTCTCACTTCATGAAGTGAGCTAAATATCCTGTTTTACTGAACCTAGTTAAACTTATTTTTGGAGTTCGCAGACAATATTTCTGCACTGTATAAATATCGAGGGATTTGGATAATAAAATATAACCTTGGTAGCTGTTGATAATCATAGTTTTTATGGACAAGATATACAAAATCAAACACAACCAAAAGTACAAGACAAGAGAATCTCAGACACCAGGGAGTAATATCTCCATTCTCTGGCAAGGCTTTCCCAAGGTGCCTGAGATTTTTTTGTGACAAAGACTTGTAGCCACACAAAGAAAGGTAAAATTTTTCGTCTTCATCTTATTCACCTCTACGTTAATGACTTTATAATTAAAGACTTACTAGTTTGACAGAACTGTCCTGTATAATCATTAGCACAGGAACATGTGTAGGCAGATAGTCCATCGACACAGGTAGCACCATTCTCACAACTGTTAATAACACAGTCATCAATGTCTGAAATATATTGGATATTAATTAACATCATTTCATTTTTTGTTGTAATAATTGAAAGTAATACATGTATATTGTGTATAGGAAGCCAAGCTAAGGTTGTATATCTGGGGTATGGATTTGTGGGAAATCCTGGTGATAAATATTCACAGCTCATTTTATTGTTCTAGGACTTTCAAAAACTGGGCTTTAAATAATAATGTGACAAGACTATAAACGCTCTCAAAAGAAGTGCTTTCAAAATGAAAACTACACTTGAATGGTTTTAAATTTCTCTTTATTTCATCAATTTTTACAAAATCATGATATTTAGGAAAATGAATTCAAAGAGGAAAATTATTGAGAAAAATAATGTGGTGCATTTTATTTCCACATAAATTTATTTTTCATTTCTGCAACACTGGTAAATACAGATAAACATAGATATATATTCTAATTCTGCAACATTTTCAAAAATTCACAATAATTATATTTTCAACAATGGTAGACTCGTATTTTGAAACCACTGGGTTGATGCCTCTGCAGGTAGACCAGATGTCACTGAGTGTATTCACCAGCCCAGTTGTCAGACTTGTCTGACATGAAAATTATCAAATAATGTTGTACAGAAATTAGTTGCATTTAATTTGTTTCAGTTCTTAAGCACTAAAAATATTGACAGGCTTCAATCTACTGCACATAGTTGGTATACTTATATTTGGAAATGCTGACAATTCAAAAAAACTTACTGTTTTTGTAATGTGGGCATTAGATGTGCTGTGTACACTGACAACTTGAAAATACACAATATGTGCCTTGAAAAAGCTTGGTAAACTGACAACTTAAGTAATCTTAATACTTTAACAGAGGGTGGTACAGAGGGTACCGTGCAAAGACATACAAGAAATAAAATGTCATTTCAAAAGAAGCGAAAAATAAGAATTTGGCTCGCACGTTGCCTTTTGATCAATTAACATGAAACAAGACGTATACCAACCCTCTAGATCGACAACACATGAAATAACAACTGTCAAAATATGTGCCTCGGAAATGCTTGGTACACTGATAAAATGATAGTGCTTTAATATGTGTCTTGGAAATTCTCCATACACTGACAACTCAACGATACTGTTTAACAATGTGTGCCTTAGAAATGCTCGGTACACTGATAAAACCATACTTATTGTTTTAACAATGCTTGGTACACTGACAAGTCAACAATACTTACTGCTTTCACAATGTGTACCACTGAAATGCTCAGTACACTGACAAACATAGGACAAGAATCCATCCACACAACTGCCTCCATTTTGACAGATGACACCTTCACACTCATCTATTTCTGTAACACAAATTAATTTTTTATAGAAAAAATGTGCATGATCCTAATATTAACTTAACTGTGGTTGCTTCAGTAGAGAAAAAGAAAAAGGTTTTTACTTTTAATCACAGTTGACTCTCAGTCCTTTTGATATTATTATTCCTATACTGATTTTTCATTTGTTTATTTTATCTTTTTTGCTTCACATTATTATAAGATATTTTTATTCCAATATTTCACAAATACATTTTAATTTTGACCATATTTGAGTTCTAGTGCAGCTACAATTATTAATTTTGCCCTGGCATCCATGATAAAAAAAAATCCTATGCTTTCTTTGTACAAAAGTTACTACCATATTGCACGGCACTAGTCCAAACTAAAAAACGAAGAACTTTTCATGGTTATGGCAGCCATTTTTGTTTTTGATCAGGACAAAGTATTTTTTTTATTCAAGACTAAATGATTAGGGTTAAAAAGTAGCCACGTTTAAAAGGTAAAAACAACCAAAAATATAAAAAATACAAATGTACAACGAAAAGAAAACAAAATTTGGTTTCCAAATTTTCGACCTAAAGGTCTTCGTCAAGGGATAATGAAAGACAAAATAATAAAATATGACAGGACCTGAACACTGTTAACCAACGAGGTGTATCAATTGTTGGTTAACAGTGTTCAGGGCCTGTCAAATTTCAGTTTAACATGAAATGATATCTTAAGATTAAACCAATCAGAAACAAGAACTGCCTGAGGCATCCATGTTGGTTTCTAATGAGGAAAATATATGCCAGCTTTATACAGACCAACCCAAAAGTTTCAATTCATTTAGCCTTGCTGTCTCAAAGGAGAAAATTAAAATATCAAAGTTAATGGATAACAGACATATGGTATAAGGATGCAAAGAATTGACAAAAACTCACATGGCCTTTAGAACGTGAAATAAGAGACATAAATGTCAAAAAAAGTTAGAAAATAGTTTCAGTTGACTTTGTTTTGATCAGATCAGAAATGAATAACTTACACTAAAGAGTAAGAAAAACACTGTTTTTGTAAAAAAAAAACAATCCAAATAAATGTTTACCAGTACACTCTGGTGGTGATCCACTCCACTGCCCACCTAACTGGCAGGTTCTAGTCAAATCTCCACTGGTCACCTCGTAACCTGCATTACACACATACCCCACAGTCTGTCCAGGAAGAGAATTGGTATTAGTAGTGGTTGACATCGAGAATCCTCCCAACATGTTTGATGGTGGTTTACTGGCATGGGCAGGTAACTCTGGCTCAACACATGGAATGACTGAAAAATATCATAAAGACGACATAGTGTCATATCTGGTCCATGAACTTCAAGTCAATAATTGAATTTCAGAAAAAACTCAAGCATATAAATTTAAAAGGAATTCGAAGATACCAAAGGGGCAGACAGAAATCGTTTAGTCGAGGACAGACAAGACCATGGCCAACAAAA
>JARWCS010349692.1:0-11122 GCA_034783895.1 Geukensia demissa | reverse complement strand
GTTAATAGAATCCCCTGGTTCATTAACAAGAAATAGACAGGGAAGAACCTCATGTGGGATTGTTGTACCCATGGGGGGAATTGTTAACAACTAGTGTGCAATAATGTTAAAAAAAACTCTAATCCGGGTTAACGTCAACTGAGTATTTATTTCTACCGCCAAACCAACGGACGCCCTTAAATTCAGGCGGGAAACCCGAAGGGCCTATTTTTTTTAACCCGGTCGCTCTCGAGGAGGAGAGACTCTGCACTGATGGTTTTTGGACTTGACTTTTGTACACTGTACCTAGACACTGGACTTGTCTCTTGGTACAGTATGTCTTGCGCAGATGATTTTTCTGTCTCTGGGTACAACATGTATGACATTTTTTGGATTTGTTTCCTGGTAAAATATATCTTGACATTGAAGGATTTTTTTGTTTCTTTGCACATTTTTGGGGAATTGTTTCTCTGTGATTGTACTGCTGATGGTAAACCGTTAGTTCTAAGGGATAACTTCAGTCCGTATATAAAAAGAATATGGTATGTTTGTGTACGAGATAGTCTTCCACAAAGTTTACCAATGTTGAATAAATATAGTTACTTTTAGTATGCTATATGTACATCTAAGGAGTAACCTCTCATCAGCAGCATTAGAACCAAAAACATAATACGATATCCAAACATAGTAAAAGAAGTACTCAAATCCAAACCAATCAAAATAGGCTGCCATTCCGACGGTGGGGACAACCACTAACATCTATACTTTTCGAAGCCTTTCCATATTATCAGTGCTTGAGAATTTAAAGAAATGCAGCAAATTTCTGTATAACACTGTTTGATAAATTCTATGTCGGACAAGTCTGACAACTGGGCTGGTGAATACCTTCAATGACCTCTGGGCCACCAGCAGTGGTATCGACCCAGTAGTCTACCAATGTTGAATAAAAATTGTGAATTTTAATTTGCTTTATTTACATTACAAGAAGTAACCTCTCACCAGTTTCAATAGAACCAAAACAAAGGAAGTACAAGATGCAAACGTAAAAAATAAATCGAAGTAGGAAGCCAAATCCGACTTTGGGGACAACTACAAAAGCTTTTTCTTAATTTCAGTGCTTTTGAATTTAAACAAATGTGTAACATAAAATTGTATCACCCATGAAATGTGTCCACTTATACTATTGTTCCCAAGTTAATATCAGAGGACGGAATAAAACACATTGTTGACCATGAAATATTGTCCTCTTGGTTTTTCCTAAGAAATAGATAACAGGAAGGACAATATTACACAGGACACTTTCTTGGTTCACAAATTGAGCAAATGTCTAAAGAAGTTTTCAACTGTCGTTTGGTGGAGGGTAAATGGCTGTCTCATGCACAATCATACCACATCTCCTTTTTTATTCGTAAAACATTGTTTGATAAATATCACGTCGGACGACAAGTCTGACATCTAGACTGGTGAATACCAATGGGGACCTCTGGTCCACTAGTTGAGGTATCGACCAAGTGGTTCAAAATCCAAGTTTACCAATGATAAATAAATATGGTGCATTGTGATATCCCTTATGTACATTTCAAGCAGAAACCTCTCATCAGTAGCACAGTATAGTACCAAAAAATAGGAAAGCAGAAACCTCTCATCAGTAGCACAGTATAGTACCAAAAAATAGGAAATCCGAAATTCAAACATAGTAAAAGACGAACTCAAATCCAAACAAATCGAAATAGGAAGCCAACTGGACGTAGGGACAACCACCTAGTACAATAGGAAGTCAACTGGACGTAGGGACAACCACCTAGTACAATAGAAAGTCAACTGGACGTAGGGACAACCACTTAGTACAATAGGAAGCCAACTGGACGTAGGGACAACCACCTAGTACAATAGGAAGCCAACTGGACGTAGGGACAACCACCTAGTAAAATAGGAAGCCAACTGGACGTAGGGACAACCATCTATGTACAATAGGAAGCCAACTGGACGTAGGGACAACCACCTATGTACAATACGTTTCGACACATTTACGTATTTTCATTGCGTTACAATTTCAAGAAATGCACCAGATTTTTGTAAAACATTGAGGAAAAAATTTCATGTCGGTTCACCAGCAGAGCTATCGACACAGTAGTTTCAAAATACAAGTTTACAAATGTTGGATAAATATTGTGAATTTAAATATGCCGTACGTACATTTCAAGGAATGATGTCTGATCAGTAGCATTAGAACTAAATTATAGGAAGTTCGAGATCCAAGCATAGTCAAAGAAGTACCCTACAAAAAGTACAAACATAAACCGTGTAATTTAAGACCTTCAATAATGGACTAGGCAAGCTGTAAATGTCCAAAAAATAAAATGTTGTTAGTTTCTAAATGTAATATTTCGGATTCAGATTTTATGTCCACACTTAATAATTTTGAAAAAAATAAGAATGTCTTGCTAACCTTTGACAAGTGTAATATAATGGATTTTGGATTTCTACTCTCTTGGATGTTTTGTTTGTTATGATACAGCTTTCGTGTTACCCTACCTGTAATTTCAGTATTAAAGTACAAACTAACGGTGTGGATCTTTGTCCGTTATTGAAGGCCTTAAGATGCCTGTTTTATGTTTTTAATCAGTCCATGTAAGCAGTCCACTTGGAATATACGCCTTGGCATTAGACTATTCTATTTTGTCCAGACACATTTGTAGTTCATTGTGCCTCTACTAAGAAAGAACTTTAGGTAGTGTCTGCCTTTTTTGAAACAGAAAATTAAAGAAAACCAGAGTTGTAGAAAACCAATAAAACTTTATTGAAAAGTCAACAAAATAACAAAAAAATACCAACGAATTTTTTACATCACCTATCTTAATATGGCACAATGCCTCTCTTCTCTTCTTGTCTATAAAGATTACAGCCAACTGAACTTGCTGTATCACAGTTGTTCAATATATTCGTCAAAGAATCTTGACAGTGATGTCGGCTTTCTGATTCCTGCATTGTATGACAGTTTGCCAATTGGATTTTCCACTACTTTTTTATGGCATTTGTCTTGGCGACTATTTCACTACAATAATTGTTTTTACTCTGTTTTCATGCAAATGTTACTTTTAAGAAGATATGTTGTGACTGTAAGTGAAATTTTACCATTATTGCACATGGAAGTTAAAATTGGACGGATTGCTAACACTATTCTTCAGATTATCATGTACTGTGAGTTATTTACCACAAGATTTTGAGCCATTACTATTAGGATGGTTTGATGTACAATGTGGTATTTTGGCTGTATCTCATCCTGGTAGATTCGATATCTGTTTTAAAGTGAACCAGTGTCCTACCTTTTAAAAGAAAAACAATACTTATTAAGCAACAATATCTATTCACTCTTACATTAGCAGTTGAATATGAAAATAGGATACATGTCTTGGTTCATTTGTTCACTATCCGTCGGTTTATTTATTCAAACAGACATGAGTAGATTTGCGTGGCTCCATTTGCCCTGATTAGTAGATTTGTATGTTTCCAGTTACCCTGATCAGCAGATCTGTGGGTTTCCATTAATCCTGATTAGGTGTCGGGCAAAATGGCTGACTTCTTAAAGAACACAGAAACCGATAACTTTACAGACCTCCCGAATTCATCTTGGTTTTTCGTTGAATTCATGTTAGGATATAGTTGTATATTAGGTGTTGTTCTGTCCGGTTTTGTCTCTGTCCCGAGTTAAAAGTGAACGTGTCTGTATGTCCTATACATATATTTATGTACGGTTTGTGCAAGAACTTTCATAGTTCATTATTACTAATTGTAATAACAGTAGCGAAAAACAACAGTATTAATAGCAATTGCGTGCACGCAGAACATCTTGTCAAACACACCGTACGTGTATTGAATTTTTATGTTATGAAGTTTTTTTGTTCATAGGTAATTATTTTCTTGGATATTTCTATAAATTGTGTATTCGAGCAGCAGTACTCTTACATGTGTTAATTGTATAGATATATTTGTTTTCAACTCTTTATGTAACTTAAATTTAGTGTTATAACCTGATCTTTATAAAGACTATGCTGATATTTTTCAAGTTATATGAAATCGAATATTGTCACCGCACAGGACAGTCTCTATACATTTTGTTTGAGTCTTTGTTACATTAAGAATATTCTATTCCAGTGTTTCAGCTTACAATGAAAATTGCCACAGATTGGGTATATAAATAATTTACCTTCGATAAAACCTGGACCACATGAGTTCACCGCCAGTTTTAATGGGGTCCGAATATTTCATAGTTGTATGTTTGTTTTTAATTTTTATGACAGTGTGACATGTTCCGTCTTGGCCATGTTTTCGAAATCACCGCGTCTGTTTGATATCGCATTTGTCTGGTCCTTCGCTTTTCTTGTACTTTCTGTCAAAGAAATCATCTGGTTTGGCTAAGACAGTTTGATTACTCATTGCATAGGATTAATACCACATTTGTAACATTTCTAAAAGAGAACGTTAGTACCGGGGTTTTACCTGTCCAGGATTTCTGGTTGGTGGCAATAAAAGCATGACACCGGGAATCAGTATTACAAAGATCTTCTGCCTCTTTGACGTCAAACACAGAAACCACACATCCGGTTCCGGTCAGGGATAACCGGCACACGTAGTTATTTGTGGTTGGTAAGTCATGCTGAGGAAAAGCGTGGTACAAAACTGAAATTTAACAATATATGAGCTAGTAGAGAATTAAATATTTCCACATATATTTGATAATCCAGGGATATGTTTTCGATCAGTTAAAGTTTACAATTACCTTTTAATTTGATGATTTAAACAATTGCCTTATAAGCAGAAACGACATGCAACGAAAGAAAATGGGAATTCAGGCTAACAAGTCTTTAACAAGTTATGATAAGAGTTCAACCACAAACCCTGGACTCTAAGATCATGGGATTTGGCAAATCAACAACGGAAGCAAATAATTTTGTACCCTTTTATTTGTATTGCCAATTACCAAGTTCGTCCAAAAACAAAAGTATATATAAAGTATTTCTCCCGAGAGATCAAAAACGCATAGTCCAAAGAGACAAGACAAACTCGAAGACAAAAAAAAAACGAACAAATCTCCAATCGCATTTCTCGGTATTAGTTTCCTATATGTTCGATTTCATTATTGCCTGTGATATCAGATACAGATAAGGATAGTCACAGATGCTGGAATGGTACAAAAACAAATAGTGAAAACTGAATTGCCGGAGTAGTGTTGTCCTCAATTTTAAAAAAATATCATGGAATAAAGCTTTCAATACACAAGATATTGCATCATAGAAATGAGGATGCGCAAGAAAACCAGATGGAAACTTATAAGGAGACAACCCGAAAGACAAATCGAGAACATGACCAGGAACACACACACAAAAATAAAAAGAAACATTTTTGGTTTGGACAATTCCAGCCGTAATTCTGCATCTTATTTATAAATAATTATCTCGAAATACGTCTAACAATATAAGATTCACTGAAGAAGTACATACCCTCTCCTCTTCTACCATTTCTATCGAGATAACTGCCTTTGGAATATATTTCTACTATTTTGTCCATTAATCTCAAAAGCTGCTCTGTATTTAATGTAACGTTAGCGTATCCGTCCACTACCCAATCAATTAGCAGCTTTAATTTACTGGGTGCTCCGTGTGGCAAAAGGAATGTAATAAAATGTCTGCCGGCGTTAAAAATATTTCTTTTTTCGTTATATCCCTCGCAGCGTGAATAAACACATTGCAATCTGAAAACAAATTATACATACAAAATTACTTCAGTTCGAAATAACTCATTGTCGATTCTCAAATAATAACATGATTGATAGATTTTTTATTAAAGTCAAGCGGGAATATTCAGTCTTCTTATACTTTATGGACATTGCTAAAACGGACATTTCGTTGGTTTAAAGAAATGTGACATTTTCTCTAACACATGGCAGCATAAAACAATTCACTTTTTCACCCTCGCGTGCAGAATCCCGCCAAATCTTTAGTGCTCTTTACACATAACATCATTGCGCTTTGCTTCATGATAGACATATGGGTATAAAAAATTTTTAACTAATATAGAATATTAATCAATTTCGAACTGTCAATTTTTTCCGCATTTAGTATAATAAAATACATAACACATGACAGAGAGGGTGTGAGAGCAGATTGCTTTCCCTCGAAATTATTGTCAACCGACAATCGGGATACTGTCTCTGTTATGTAGAATTTATATAATATTCAGGACAAAACAGTTAACAAACAATAAACAAAGTAAAAAAAACTTCTGGGTCGGTCATAAGAAAGAATGTGCCCTTCAGGACAAAGTTCAAGGTCATATGTAGTATGTGCAAATCATTCTCTCGTCATGATACACTCATGACCAAAAAAAGTAAGCTTACGACAAAATACTTTCAATAAGAGAATGTTAAAGGAACTAAATTTGACGTTTAATGTTCAAGGTCGTATGGAGGTCATTACTTTTCACAACACGTGGTTTCGTGGAGATACAATCGTGATGACACAACGGCAATCAAATAATTTTAAGTTTAGGTTGGGGCTGCGTTCAATATGTCGTCTTACAAGAATACATTTTTTTTAATTTATGGTTTTGGGATAAGGACTGAGTCCCGGCGCCAACAGTTCGCATTGTGTAGTTTATCATGACCTAATGCAGGCTAAAATTTCATTAGTCTAGCCTAAAACAATTATTACCTGGGTAAAATAGGTATAGCATACCCATAGGAAAAACAAGTTTCGTAAATCGTAAGTCCAAATGTAATGGGGTACGTCATATTGGTAGGCCAAAAAATAAACACTTATACATGCTTAATGGGTACAAGCTAAGGTCAAAAGACAAAAAGACACCAAATACCAATATAAGCAATAATATATCTAATACTGTTGATCTTTCATATGTAGACATTAAGAAAATGAGCAAAGACCAAAAAAAACTTACTTCAATGAATAGACTGTAAAAATAAGATCAAGGACAAATGACATATTGCAAAACAACATCTGCACTTAAGAATTAATAAGCACACCATGTAAGTTTATATATCATTTGTAGTTACTGAAAAACTGACTTAAGCACTTGAAGATATTCGTTGGACAATGAATATACGGTCAAGAAGAAATGACATATCGCAGATTGACATGAATATTTAGGCACGAATAAATAAGCAAATCAAATATTATTAGCCTACTGTTAGCCTGTAGTATTTTGGCCACAAAATAATAATTTGGCAGAGTTGGACCCTAAACAAAAATTATCTGGCCGATATTTGCCTCTTTGAAAAAAATTGTTTGCTGAAACATTTCAGTGGTGAAAAAATAATCTGGCTGAAATAAAAATTCCGGTCCTCTCGACCGAAAATCAAATGGTCAAATAAGTATGGCCACAGACAAAATAAAGTAAGTTTATGTATAATAGGTATTGAGAAATGGACTTGTCTGATAAAGGTAAATCCAGAAAAATATTGATTATGTCTTTCTTTTAATTATTATTACGAAGTTTTTCTCTTATGCAATATGTGGAAATCGTAAAAGGTTTCCCCGTGCCTTAGTTAAATGCTTTTATTTATTTTCGGGTACTGGAATGTATGTTGGAAAGATACAGTTTACATCTTTCCAACATTGTTAGTTGTTATAGTTTCAGTCTGTATCAAGTTACTTATTCAGATCAGTCTTGCCACAAAATTACTGAAATGAGATGGATACACGTAATTCCCTAATTTCCAATGTTTGGCTGCGAGCGTACCTGATGAAGGTTAATCCACAAAAGTTTGCATACGGATGATACATTTTCAAATTCAAAGTATCGTTGGAACAAATTACAATGTACAATCGGAACAAAGTCGCTGATACAAATGCAGTGGTCGTTCATGTAGTACATGTATGAAGGTTTATCTTAGATTTTGTGCTTTATAGATTTTCGGCACTTTTCAACTAGTTACATTGTTTCATCCTGAGCTAAAAAAGTTCCGAAACAAGTTTTTTGCCACATTTTTACCGATAGTTGTCTGTTACACATCATTTAATTAGGGATCATTTGAATTTAATCTTTCATTTCAAGTCCAGTGTAGAATACCCATGTTAGAGATTTAAAGTGCATAGTCCAAAGAGACAAGACAAATTGAAACAAACTAATACGGAAAACGAAAAAAAAAAAAAACAATGGTCTGGAATCCACGAACTGCTTTAAAAACAGGAATGGGATCAGTTGCTTCGGAAGGGTAAGCATCCCCTGCCTTGCGCGCAACAACCGTCGTGGAATCCATTAACTCAAATCCGGGATAACGTCATTACAAGAGGTCAACTTATTATTGAATTACCGGTAACAGGTCATTAACTAGTTGAGATACACTGATACCAATTCATGATGGCGACCATAGAATATAAGGAGGGACGATTTCAACCTTGATTGTTTTCTTGATTTTATAAATTTTGATTGATATAATAAATGTTAAATTTTTCGGGTTTTCATATGTACCAATATGAATGGTAAATCTTTATCTTAAAACCACTGGGTCGATGCCTCAGCTGGTGGACCAGAAGTTCCCGAGGGAGTTCATCCACCAAGTTTTGAGAATTGTTTGGCATCAATTTTACAACATGATATTTTAAAGAAAATTTAAATTCTAAACCCCTGAGAAATTGAGTTTGCTTTATTGCTTGTATTGCACAAAGCAGATTTCCTTCTCGCTAGATTTAGCTGCCTATTTCGGTTCGCTTGGAAATAAGTACTTCATTTTAACATGTTTTCATCTGAGCTTTCCTTTGTTTAGGTTCTAATGCTACTGATGAGAGGTTACTCCTTGAAATGTGAATTAAGTATATCAAAATTCACAGTATTCATTAAACATGGGAAAAACTGTATTTGAAACCACTTGGTGATGCTTCTGCTGATAGATAAAGGTCCCCCGGAGGTATTCACAAGCCCAGTTGTCAGACTTGTCTGGCATGAATTTTATCTTGTATTATTTAACAGAAATTACCAGAAATCATTTAAATCTTATACCCTTGAAATAACGGAGTATGCCTCATTCCTTGTATTGCCTACTGTAGTTGTCTTTCCCACTGGATTTGCCTGTCTATTAAACTTTATTTGGATATGAGTGGTTTATATTACAATGTTTGGATCTCGGCTTTTTTATGTTTTGGTTAAAATGCTAATGATGAGAGGTAATCCTTGAAACGTATTAAAACATATCAAAATTTAAATACCTTTATTTAACATTGGTGAACTTGTACTTTGACATGAAAATTACCACGTATTATTCTACAGAAACTACCAGCAATAATTAATTTTTTTACCCTTGAAAAAACAGAGCAGGCTTCATTCCTTGTAATTCACCGAGGATTTGGGCTTCTTTAACTGTTTGGATATGACTTTTGGGCATATGGTAAATGCTACTGGTGATAGGAAACTCTTTGAAATGTATTAAAACATATTAAAATTTGAATATATTGATTCAGCGTTTGTAAACTTGTACTTTGACATAAATTTACCATGTATTATTTTACAGAAATTTCTAGCAATCAGACCACTCCAAATTTATTTCTAGTTCTTTGGATTTTTTGTGATAAAAATAGGTGGAAGCGAGCGAAATGTTTTGTTTTACTTTTTTTCTTGAAATGGCAAAATATTGAAGCGCAACCTCAAAAATTGATGCGAAACAACAGTTTAAATTTTTTTCCTTCATTTTTGCATTTTTTAGGAGCGAGCGAGCAAATTTTTATTTTTATATCTAGGATTTACAGTGAAAATTTGTAAAAAGTGAGATAAAAATGGAGCGAGTAAAGTTTTTTGAAAGTTTGAACCCATAATATTAGAAGCGAGCGAATCCGAAGAACTATTAATTAATTTGGAGTGGCATCATTTTCATTTTATACCCCTGAAATAACAGAGTACGCTTCATTCCTTGTATTGCACGGAAACCCTGTATTTTGAAATAGGGTAGATAGATGGCTCTGCTTGTGGACTAGAGGTCTCCCAGAGGGTATTCACCATCCCAGTTGTCAGACTTGTCTGGCATGAATTTTACCAAGTATTAATTTACAGAAATTTTCAGCAACAATTTTAAACCTTTGAAATAACGGATTAGGCTACATTTGTTGTGTTGCATGGAGTAGCTGTCTCTGCCGCTGGATTTGATTTTTTTTTTTCAGATTGGGTATTTCTTTTAATGCTATTGAGAGGGGTTACTCTTTGAAATGTACATATAACATATCAAAATTTACCATATTTATTCAACATGGTTAAACTTGTACTTTGAAATCACTGGATGTACTTTGCTAGTGGATATTCCCGTGGGTATTCAGCAGCCCAGTGGCAGACTTGTCTGACATGAGTTTATCAAATAATGTTTTATAAAACTTTGCTGTATTTGTTAAAAGTCTAAAGAGGAATCGAAAGTAAACCGAACGGGTCAGACAAAATTGGACACGTCAAAAGACAGGTAATCTCGAGAATAAGAACAAGGCGGAACATGACGAATAGTATACAAATTAAAATTTAAATAATTATACAACTATGAAAAATGCGGACCCCACCAAAAAACCGTGGGTTAATTAGTTGGTCCGGATAGGTAAACAAATTCTGCCTCTTTAAAGACATCCGCCGTTTTGTCCAATTTCCAAACCTGTATTAGCTATTTCAAGAAGAAGGTTTAAAGGAATTAAAACCTCCAGGCCGAGAAAACGAAGAGTATGTTATGGTTGACTCTGAACATTAACAGGAAAGGCTCAGCCTTCCTAATGGATATTCCATATCGGCCGACAAGATTGTGGTGTCGATCATAAAATTTCTGGAGTGGTGAATTTAACCGAGGGCCAACATATCTTTGGCTGAACAATTTCTGTGTCAACGCTATAGCTCTCTGTATTAGACACACCATCTTGAAACACGTAAGAGCAAGGAGATGTTTACGCCAAACGCCGTGGTAGCTGGAATGGCAATACTGTTTGGAAAACTGAAATACGGGAAAGCTTCAAAACGTGTTGCATCGAGCAGTTGTCTCTATCGCTGGCTTTGGCTTTTTATTTCGATTTTTTTTGAAAGTTTTGCTGAGCAAAATCTTTCTATGTTGTCATCTATTTCAATAGATAACACTACGAAATATTAAACGCATTTAGATGTATGTGAG
>JARWCS010349681.1:0-11122 GCA_034783895.1 Geukensia demissa | reverse complement strand
AACAAATCCCTTCCTATACCGTTGTGACTAAAACCTATTGCTACTATTCGCCGGCTTTATCTACTGAGTAGCACGACGGGTGCCGCTAGTCGTGCAGCAGTTGCTAACCCTAGATTTTGTAAGATTCGTGTTCCTCTTGCTTAAGTTTTTCAATAGTGTAATTTTGTGCGAATCATGATGCAACGGAATGCGAAATTTTGATTGTTTGTTGTCGACATTTAAATGACTAGTTGATTAATTTATTGTTGGTTGCTTAAAATCCAGTGTCAAATATTGCATACATACTAAGGACGAGAACAAAATAACAATTATCAAACTTATCGAAAGTGCGGAAGGGGTGGGACACACCAGGACAAAGGCTTCTGACTGCTACTGGAAAACGGGAGAGAAGGGTCGGGATGACAAATTAAGCCATTTGTAGTGGCCCCAGCCTACAATTATCGAAATCTACAAAAGGGCTTTACGTGCTTTGAGTGAAGCATTCTCCACACACGCCATCCACTAACTATGGTTCACGGCCAGGATTTCTATATTAAGACCTGGCAACGAAAGCGCTTCCCTATCCACCATCGGTACATCGCGCTGGTGAGTTCTGTTGGTAGATAATTCTTTCAAAACGAACTGTTTAAATCAAAATAATAAGCTTGCTGGGCGATCACAGTCCAGAGTATCCGAATTTTGGTGTAAATATGTTATTTAGTATATGCTTTTTCTTGGTCTTCAAAAGATAGTTCACGATTGACTGAAATGCACATATAGCATAAATTATAATAAAAAATCACCATATCTTTTCAACATTAGTTATGTTTTACATATATAAAACCGTAACCAAAGTTCGTTACAGGGAAGTCAGATTATGTTTATTTTTAAAGCAACTGAGGATATTATATTCTTTAGTTTTAATGCTACTTAACATGAGTCACTCATTGAAATGTGTATTAAAAATATCGAAAGTCACCATATTTATTCGACATGCATAAATTTGTCTTATATAATAAATGCCAATGAATTTATAATCATCCAAGTTGTGTATGACCAGAACTCTAATCTAGACCGAAAGCGTCTAAACTCTTTGTCAAGCGTTTGTGGAGTGTGTGGGCTATACTAAAGTGAATATACGTTTCTGTCTTTCTATTTATTTTTAATCAAAAGAAAAAAATATTACACAGTTAACAGTTTATGTTTTAAACTATGCAATAACGCTTTACATACTATTATCTGCCCCTGAATTTCTCTATGGAGATTTAACATTGAGGGTCGTCCATCTTCGTTTTGGCGGAAGCGCTTACATTTGTCCTAGATATAGTAATTTAAAAAATGCGCAAATATCTTTTGTTCGGACCTTCTCTCGCGATTCATATAAGAAGAATTACTTTTTGTCTAGCAATTAAATTTCCATTCAGTTAAGTATAAATTCATTTTTGCATGTTATCTAATCCTAGTTTAATTACTTAATTATTACGCAGCGTTGACAAAGTGTACTCCCGTCCCGCGTTAGCGAGGGAAAAAAACCCACTTCCTTAAAACAAATGGCTGATTTTACAATGTTAAATCCCCGTAGAGAATAGAAAACAAGTCGCAGCTCTTAATACATCGTGATTACTAAAATGTAGCTAAAACCCTGACATAGAGTATAAATAAATGAAGAAATTATACATTTTAAATTTCATTAATCCTTTTGCATCACCTTATGTTAATTATCTTCACTGTAAGTTTTATAATCTTCCTTACCATCAGATATATCAGAGGTAACAAACATCTAAAAAACAACGTTAAAGCAACTCAAACCTTCAAGCGCCTACAAAAAACACACTGAAATTCGAATAAAAAGTCAGCATGCCATGTCTTGCTCAGTTTTAAATTTAAACACATATTGAATATAAGATATCAATCAGCAGGCTCTGTTACCTGGACATGTTCTGTAATATCAGCAGGCTAGTTTTGTCTTATTAGGAAGCTGTAATGGGTGAACAAATTCTGTGAAATCAGCAAGCTCTGTCATATCTGTAGTTCTTTAGTATCATCATGATTCTAATGATGTTCCACATTATCCTGAGGTTTAGATTCTGTCATATCTGCCTATGATTTGTTGTAACCCACTATCCTTCTTCCTGACAGAGTAATCGTGAATGTATATATTTTTTCTTTAACAAATCTTACCATTTTGATTTAACATTCACGAAGGAATATTTTACTTTAAGAACTTAATGAACCTAAAAAGAGAAAAAAACTGTAATAACGAAATGAGATATTACTTTTCTAAGCCAAGGAATAAATGATAATAGAAAAAGGAAAGAGCTTTGGTTGCAAACGTTTATAATATAATTTGCTACGACGTTAAAAGCATACATAAGTACCAACGTATATGCAATTGCAGGTAAATGGTAAAAGTCGTTGATACTAGGTGTCTCAAGTTATCAGCTGGTGACAAATCTTATAAAGTTCAGTTTTCGGATGAACCCTTACTTTTCCCTTGAGTAATGTTTGTCAGTCCTGATGAATGTTGTTTCATTATCAACATAAGTTGGGGCAGAGTTAGCAAAACACCAAAAAAGCATCAAACACTGATTTTTGAGCTATATTAAATTATATGCGCGTTTCTGTCTCATTATTTATTTTTAATCAAAAGAAAGAATTATTCCACAGTTAACGGTTTATATTTTGCATTATGCAATAACGTTTTACATGCTATTATCTGCCCCTGAATTTCTTTACGGATATTTAACATTGAGAGTCGGCCATCTTCATTTTTGTCTGGAGCGCTTAAGTTTGACCTAGAAATAATAATTGAAAAAAATGCGCACATTTCTTTTGTTTGGACTTTCTCTCGGAATTCATATAATAAGATCTACTTTTAAATTTCCATTCAGTTGCACCTCAAACCATTTTTGCATTTTATCTAATCTTAGTTTAATTTTTTAATTATAACGCAGCGTTGAAAATTTTTACTCCCAGTCTCGCGCTAGCGCGTGCAAAAAGCCAATTCCGGCAAACAAATGGCTGATTGTACAATGTAAAAATCCCCCAGGAGAATTAAAAACCCGGCGCAACTATAAATACATCGTGATTGCTAAAAAGTATTATTGCAACTTGCTTGCACTTTTTTCGATCTACAAATCAACCACCATTTTATAAGAATACGGCACATAGTTTTTCTACCATTACATTTTTACCCGTTCCAACAAACTCTGACATAGATTATAGGTTATACGTTTCGAAGTATTCCGTTTTTTCAGTGCTTTTGAAATTTATCTAATGCAGAAAATGTCTGTAAAACATTTTTGTATACTTAATTGAGACAAGTCTGACAACTGGGTTAGTTAATATCTCGGGGTCTTCTAGTCACCAGCAGCGGCATCGACCTAGTGGGAAGACGAAACTGGGGTATCCTAAGGAAAATAAAATAATTACTCCTGATATTTGATGTGAATATCAGATTCCTATTCACTTAATGAATGTAATGATTCACAAACTTTGAATAGAATTTATATATGTAATTCTATATGCAATATGTTTTCACAAAGCTGGACATATGATATCATTTCATATGGCCGATATTTAGAATTAAGGATAGGACAATCATATAAGTAAATAAGAATAATAAATTCATTTAAATTACGACATACAATCATATCTAGTTGTAGGCGGAAATGAAATTTCACCAAATAAAATCAGCAACAAAAACATTAAACAAACCATTTGTAAGAATCAGAATGATCAAACCACAATACAAAACAATTTTTTTTTCATATCGCTATTGATCAGTAAATAGCCATTAACTCTTTTTGGACTAAAATATGTTGAACTTAAAAAACTAGGATAGTTTTATTGGAAAATACATACGATGTTGAACATTTCAACACCTAAGATATAATTTGTGCTTTTAAACTTTACTACTTCTTAATAAAGGAAATCTCATGCGGAAGTCAATTTATCAATGTAACATAGGTTTGTAAGAAAAGATAGACATGAGTACTTATTATTTTTTCTATAGCTGTTGAGCCAATTATTTGATCACTCCTAGGAACCAGTAGCTTGAAATATTAGTACTTAATAAACGGAAAAACCCTGAAAAGTAATGCACTTAGTAGTGGTCCCTGCCGTCGGATTTGGCTTCCCATCTCAATTAGTTTGGATTTGAGTGCTTCTTTCGCTTTCGCTATATTTGAATCTTTGACTTCCTATGTTTCGGTTCTAATGCTACTGATGAGAGGTTACTTCTTGAAATGTACATATAGCATAGCTAAATTTTCCATATTTATTTAACATTGGTAATTTTGTATTTTAAATGAATATGCAATAAAATTGTCTAGTTGGTTCTCGCATGCCCTCAATATTTCCTGATAAAAAAAAACTTTTAAAAATAAGCTAAATTTACCATATTGTAAAGAAAACACACTTGATTTGGCTTTTTGGTGACACCATAAGTGTACCCATTATGATTATTGAAATTGCCATTTTTTACTTAGTGGCATCTCAACTTTTATGCAAACATGAAAGAAACTCCTGAAGTGAAATCCCAAAAATCTTTAAAAATTTAGGCCATTTCAGCCCCTTATCGCACCTGGTCCTTTGCTAAGAAGGGTACCTAATAAGAGTTTTCACAAATGGATTTTAAATTATTTTATTTTTTAAAAATGCAGATTAAACAACTTACAATTAAATGTAATATATACCACAAAGGGTGTGTCCAGTAATATTAATACACAGCTTTGTTTGAAAAATGCCTTTCAAATGTCCCTATAACCACACATTTTCATTAATACAACTGTTTATAAAATCAAAGTAACCATTGTGAAGAAATGCATTTAAAGTAACAAAAAATGTTTTGAATGTTTCCCTTAATAATTATTTACTGTTTTTGTATGAAAAAAGACAATGGTAAGATCCAGATTTCATACACCAGTACACCTATAAAATACACAATGAAATCATTCTACCCAAAAACTTGCGCAGACTGAATTATATTTTACAAGAGAGATATTTTTGCTTGTGTAATAGATTAACTGATGATGTATTTGATGAAGGTCATAAAAGTCAAACCAAAGAGATTAAAATTGGTATTTGCTGCTTCTATGCTAAGCATGCAGCACTAAGGAGTAAAAGCAAAGACTGGTTGGCCCTGAGTCGGAATAATGTGGCATGTCTTCCTGCAGACTTGCTTTCATGCCCTAGCAGTTAAAAATCCGGCTCAGTGTGTCGGTCTAGTACAAAGCAGGATTCGTTCAGCATCATTAATAATATGCTGTCGTCCTGAATATGCATGAAATATTTGCCACTGGACGCTAAGCAACATTCAATCAATCAAACATAATTAAAAAATTATGCATGCATGGGTCAAAGCACCAATGTTTATGCATCAATGAATCACAGCATTGTCCCCCATACAGGAATAGATCACATCACGGTATTCATACACAACATTACCATACTTCACAGCTTTGTTGTATATCTACACAAGGATTAAACAAGGCTGCCTTGCTGTCACCTTTTAAACAGAAACCCCATTCTATTTCTATATTTGAGAAACTCCAAATTTAAATAATTTTCTGTTCTACAAACAAAAGGTTAAGGACACACTGAGGTCATTTTAAAAACCTCAAAATTCAAATGAACATAGCTTTTCACTATCAAGAAGATTCTCAGTACAATACCGAAGTACTGGCTTGGACAAGCTATCCCTGGTTAATTTGCATAAAACTAAAGCATCCTAAAAGGGGTCAGTATTTGAGCATAAATAGGTAAATAACATTCCAGTGCTTAACGACCAGCTGGAAGTAAGGTATCCTATTTTTAACATTTTGAAAAATATTAGTTTAAAATGTTTGTATGCCAATAGTTAAAAGAGCAATAATGGCGTCAGAAAAATGGGTTTTTGATATAACCTCATTAATTATATTCCTTACTTTAATGTTATTGGAAAAAATAATGAAATTATTGATTTGGTACAGATATGAAAGATTGTCTTTATCTTTCCAAAATGTGTATTTTTTTACCCCACTGACCTTTTACCCAATTTTCATTCTTCTGACCACTATAAGACAAACATATTCTGAACCTTTTCAGAAAGCTTTTTCCTTTCCAAGAGGTTTTTGAGAAATTTAAATTTTAAAAAGTTTGCCTCTTTATTATTTATATATCTATGAGCAATGCTGACCCCACCAAACCAGATTGATTGAATGGTGCTTTAATCCAATGGCAAATATTTCATCCTTATTCATGACGAGAGCAAATTAATGATGAGTGATGATAAATGAACCCTGCTTTGTTCTAGAATGACATGCTGACCCAGATTTTTAACGTGACTCTCAGTCTGCAGAAATACATGCCAATTTACCCAGACACATTATTCTGACTCTGAGCCAGCCAGTCTTTGCTCTTTCTCCTAAATGCTGCCTGCTTAGTGGAGAAGCAGCAAATAACAATTTTAATGTCTGGTTTGACCTGGCTGAGGATAGAACCCACAAACTTCCCCACTCGAGGCAATCAAGATAACCATTACACCACCAAGGCAATCCCACAAAACCAGAGGATCCACAGATCCTGTAATCCCTCACAAGGCAAAGCCTGAAAGGTGGCTATTCTTTGCTAATTAAACTGTGTATGTTCAATTCATCATTTTATGTGAAAAATGTTGAATGATGCCTGCCATCTAGAAATTCTGATCTGAAAACAATTCACAAATGAAAAACAGGACATAATAACAATCATGCTTGCAAGGGCATGATTCAATGTTTTTTAGGCATGATTCAATGTTTTTTAGGCATGATTCGATGTATTTTTGGCATGAAGATTTAAAAAAAAATTACCATCAAAACTCATGATTTGCCATAGTGGCAATGGTGAATTTTCAATCTCCATCACCAACTGCTTCATGCCAAGTTTGGTTGAATATTTAGAAGAGAATGTGAATGGAATTTTAATGGTTGGCAATAGGGTTCAAAATCGTGTCATGGCAGACACGCCGAATTTTCAGTTGGCAAACTATTCACACATTTATGGTGTAAACATTGTTACTGTATATACTTCAATACCTATTCCTCGTTCAGTTTCTAAAATTGCTTCTATCAATTTTAAATCAGTTTTCTTTTTTAGCACTTTTGATAACAACAGCTCTTTTCTAAATGTTGTGGACATTTAAATTTGGGTCTTTAGAGTATCCTTATAGAGATGAGGGATTATTCAAACTCTAGTTGCTTTGATTTAAATGTCCAGTTGTTGTTACTTTATAAAAGACCTATAGTACATTTCACTGAACGAGTCTCTCATATTTTGGCTAATATTTCTAAAAGCAATCACAAAATCTGTAAAGGAAATTTAGAATGAGATTTAACTATCTTACCGGCAATAGAATTTGGTGTTCAAAGTATCACAGATGTCGTTGTTTGTCCTGTGCTCATGTGAAAATTGCATGAAAAATTGAAAAAAGTTCAGACGACGTCGAAATTCTTGTATTTCTGGTACCGCTAAGCTTATTTTTTCTTGCACTACGTATAAATATATACCAATAGATATTACACCTATCAAAATATTTTACATTTTCTAAAATTCAAAATCCTGCGAGCAAAAATTGTTGTAATGGAAAACAACAAAATTTCCCAATTTTCTATATGAGTGGAGGAAAACTAAGAATATGTATAAAAATTTGGAAATATACAAAAGTTACCGGAACTTTTTCTCTGGTGCTTAATATAAGAGTTATGAAGATCCCTCCAAGGGATTTTTCTAAATTTAATAAAAAGTGAGAGACTCAGCTCAGTGAAACATACTTTAAAAAACTGATTGAAGGCGTTTCTTATATTGATGGAAGCAATTTTAGAATCTGAATAAGGAATAGGTATTGAAATATATATACAGTAACGTTTCCACCATAATACATGACAAATTAACAATCTTTCTTGCAGTCACAATTCAATCCACATAAGGGTTTTTGACAAAATATGAACCAGTGCAAGCATTATTTGCCCTAGCAGCCATGTTGAATTTCCCATCCAACCTGGTATTGGGTAATGCTCAACATTCCTGCCAATCTTGAAACTGTTTTCAGAGAAGATCTGAAAAGCTAACAGGCTACAATGATGGAAACAAATTGGTGACAAAAGCTCACAAGGTCTTTTGGTCCAGGTACTGAGAATGAACTCAAGCAGCCCTCTTAAAGACACCCATATCTGAGTTTCTATTCCAGTAAGTCATTCCAGGGTATGGTGGAAGGCTTAAGTGGTATTCTCGGATCTAGATCACAACCTCCTGACAGAGTAAGCGAACAGCATGTTAAGATGTTACGCTGCCACTCTGCTGGAAAAAATCTATCTCTATCATAGAAATGATTATTAATAACAACCCACAAGATTGTTGTGTCATCTGTAAAATTTATTGTAAGCATTATCTGGGGAGCAACATATCCTTCTTTGAGCAGTTTCTGTGTCAACAGATAGCAAAAAAAAAACAAATATTCAAGCCAAAATTTAGTACAAGTTTATCATATATATTAGAATAGTCTAAAATAAGGTGAAAGCCCTTTTGATGCTATTGCTCAAGGCCTAACAATTATCCATCATCCAATCCCATCAAGACTTTCCTCAACATCATGTAAGACCAGGAAAATGGGTAAACAATTTTTTAGTTCACCTGACCCACAAGTAGTGTCATCCATAAAAAACCTACCGGTAATGTGAGTTTCCCTTAAGTCCTGTGTCGTACTTGATTTGGCTGTGATGTGGCCATCTATGATGGCAAGCAGAGATGCTGGACTTAATTCTGTTAAAGTACCACCTAAAGACTGTTGTGGTTAAGTCTGGTTGCAATTGGATTAATAGTCTCTTGCAAGGAAGATTTTCTGGTGAAAGTTAAGCTGTGGCAGTCATCTTGGTTTGCAAGCAGGGATGCAAAAAACCATTTTGGTTGGTAGATTACCATTCGGCCACCAAAGTCTGTTGCAACTTTTTCAGGCATTTCTGAGGGAAAGATTTTAAACACAGGGCTCAACAATAACATTTACCCGAATGTCCAGGACAAATGCAAAGCACTGTCTGACAAATTAATTCTTTAATATACCACTTGACCGACAGCACAAGTGAGGAAAAATCAGTAAAATAACACTAAAATTAAAACTAAAGGCTCCTCCTAGCCTGTAATTGCTCACCTATCTCAAACAGGCTTGTATTTAAACTTTGTGCAGAATACCCTAAGAAATAATAATACAAAGTTACATCTGAATCCATCCAGTAGTTTCAGAGCAGACGATTTTTGAACTGCAACTTCAAAATTAACTAAAAAATGTCCAGTAAAAGGGCAATACCTCCAACAAGAGTTATGGTATTTCCTTGAAAATTTCACCACAGATAGATTTCATCATGCTGAACACTTTCACCCATATCAGAATTTGGCTAAAGTTAACGGTTTTTGAGTTATATCTGAAAATCTTCCATCAGACCCCTATGTTCTATTTTTAGTAATGGCAGCCATGTTTTTCAACGGATCAAAAATCGAAGCATAAACTTTGTGCAGATTACCCTAAGGAACAATCACACAAAGTTTCATTTAAGCCATTCAGAAGTTTCAGAGAAGATTTTTAAAACTTTAACTTCAAAATTTGCTAAAAAAAAACATCTAAAAAGGGCCATAACTCCTACAAGAGATAAGGAATTTCCACAAAAATTTCACCACAGATAAATTTCATCATGCTGAACACTTTCACCTCATGTCAGAATTTGGCTAAGTTAATAGTTTTTGAGTTATATGCGAAAATCTTTTGTCAGACCCCTATGTTCTGTTTTTATTAATGGCAGCCATGTTTTTCAAACTTTAACTTCAAAATTTGCAAAAAAACCATCTAAAAAGGGCCATAACTCCTACAAGAGATAAGGAATTACACTAAAGTTAATGGTTTTTGAGATATATGTGAAAATCTTATGTCAGACCCCTATGTTCTATTTTTAATAACAGCAGCCATGTTTTTCAACAGATCAAAAATCGAAGCATAAACTTTGTGCAGAATACCCTAAGGAACAACCATACAAAGTTGCATCCAAATCCATTCAGTAGTTTTAGAGGAGAAATTTTCTTTTAAAATGTTAATGACGACGACGGACGCCAAGTGACGGTAATAGCTCACATGGCCCTTGGCCAGGTGTGCTAAAAATAGTAACAAATATTCAGTTGATTTTATGTGTTCATTAACTAATTTTCTTTTGGCAACATTTGCTACTAACTGGCGATCAGTTTTTTGGAAACCAAAAGCTATATTTGCTCCAGGAACTGGAAACTATCTTTCAGACCAAATGTCTGTTAAAATTTTTCAGACCTTGGGAATCTCTGGTAAAGCCTTCTTACTTAAATTACCATATATTTGAGAATGAACAGTCTCAATCAAAAATACAACACTTAAACTTTTGGATTTGTTATTTTTTGGGACAAGTGAGAAATCCATTTGAACAAGTAAAAATTACTGGTCACTTGTCCAAAGGGACAAGTTGAAAACAAAGTTATTGGAGAGCCCTAAAACAAGAGGCAACAGGAGCCTGTATTTTTCACCTTATTCTACATAGCTGGATATAGGACCACACAGGGACCATTGTTGGTTGGTTGGCAGGAAAGCTGGTAAGAACTTCAGTAAAGAACGATCCAAGTTGCAGTCCACCAAAGTAATGTTGGATTAATTATGTTTTCTTTTTGTATTATAAATCGTGGAATGGAATTTATATGACAAATGAATTCTATATTTCTCATGTTTTCAAATGTGAAATAAGTTTATCAAAAAGGGATAGGTGTTAAAATGGAATAAAAATGACAAATGAGCTTGTGAAATGTTAGAAGTGAAAAATGATTTTGTTGGAAAAAGATCTTTATTCCAAAGGATTCTCATATTCTGAGTGATTATAACAAACCTATTGTGATTTGGGGATTTATAATGATAGATTGATAGATTATAATTTCTTAATTATGGATTAATTTCTGTTTCGTTTTTGTATTCATGGAATGGAATTTATATGACGAATGAATTCTATATTTCTGCTGTTTTCAAATGTAGAATAAGTTTATAAAAACGTGATAAGCAATAAAATGGATTATTAATGACACATGGAGTTGGCAACATGTTGGAAGTTGAAAATGTCTTTGTTGG
>JARWCS010349670.1:0-11122 GCA_034783895.1 Geukensia demissa | reverse complement strand
TAATTTTTGAACTATACGCCAAATTTGGCTTCCCATTTCGATTTGTTTGGATTTGAGTGCTTCTTTTGCTATGTTTGGATCTTTGACGTCTATGTTTCGGTTCTAATGCTACTGATGAAATGTTACTCCGTGGAATGTACATAAAGCATACCCAAAATGTTCCATATTTATTCAACATTGGTAACTTTGTATTTTTAAACAAAAGGTGCGTGCAGGAAACTGAAATAGTACCCGAGTCAAACTTGGGTTGCAAAAAATAGTCCAATAATATTTTCTGCGGTGAAATTACCACATAATTAATAAGGTTTAAAAATATAATTCAAACAATATACCAACAACTTTAAAATATGTGACTCAACTTTAAACATATGTGCCCCAAAATGTAATCCCCAAAAGACACTACTAATCTGATAAATCGACATGAAAAACACACATCCCCACAACTATAGCATTATAAGAAAGAAATCTCCCTGGGGTAATATGTTAAGCCCTTGGCTCATTCCCCTTTCACTGATTCACCTAAATTAATTTGATTAAAATTCGAAATTCGAACGTGTCGTCAAAAATGTTTCAGTTTCACATGTAATATGGAAACTAAAATATAAAAAAGAGACACAATTTTTCCTTGACCTTGTCTCTTTGATTCCTTCATACTGCATATATATTTCTCTATTTGTCCGTTGGCCTTGAATGCAGCAATTCTTTAGATTCTTTGTGTTCCCAGAAAATTATTAAGCTACCATAAATTAGTTGAAAAATTAACCAAAATCTTTCATAGAATAAAGATATCATTTAAAAGTATGCACCATCATAAAATGAATAAAAACGAAATTTCACACACAACTTTTACGGAGATGTGGTAAATAAAACACAAACCGTTGGGACACGTAACAGTTATATAAAAGTTATCTTTATAACATTATTTTAAGATATTTTATGTCCTCTGGAATTGAAAGTGACTTTACCATTGTTACTACTGTGCTCCAATTACTGGAGGATTATACAGAAAAGAAGAAGTAATGCAGATAAGTGAAGTTGTCAATCCCTGTGTATAAGGAATTCGAAGATACCAAAGGGGCAGACAGAAATCGTTAAGTCGGAAGACAGACAAGACCATGGCCAACAAAATGAAACGAAAGACAAACACAGAACACACAACACTACACTGAAAACTAAAAACAACTAAAATTCAAAACGTGTTTCGTATGCTCATTATAAACAAAACCGAAAAGGTCAAAATATAAGATAGCAAACAATTGGATAACATGCTTGAATTAACATTGGCTAGTTTAAAGATTATCTTAGATCAAATTATAACATATAAAGTTCATTTAAATCCCTTTGGATGTTTGAATTAAATCTTTTATAAAGGTCCTGTGTCAAACATAATATTTTGTCGTCACGATTGAATTGGAATCAAACAAAACATCCTTTAGTTTTTGCATGTTGGATGTATTTTTTGATTTTTGGAAGGTAAGATCACACTTTTTACATTAGGATTTTTTTGTTAGTTTTCAATGCTTACTACGGTTGTCTCTTATACTTTATTATTGTGTAAAAAGAAGAAACCCAAGTATAACAAAGGTAAGTCCTTTGTTTGATTCTGTGCTTGTTATTATTATGTAATAATTTAAATTCTAAACAATTACAAGAACGGAGAATGATTGTTTTACAGATGGTAGATGTCTGCTGGTTAAGGCTACCTATTGCGGTTTATTTTGATATGCATATGAAAATATTGTAAGAACAAGAAGCTAACGCCCTAACTTCATGAGCTTTGTTTTCAGGATGATTATAGAGGAATCCTCATAAGCCACATTAAAAGCAAATTTGACTGTTTGGACAATCCAGGAAGAAGTTGTCTTGGCAGAAATATCAGAGATACCATTCTTAATTATAACAAATAGCCTAAAAGTAGAAGGAGATATTCGAGCAGTTGAGACAGCCAGATACTGTAAAAGACTGCGAACTGGAAATAAAATGCTGACGGAGAAAGGGAGGGAATGGATATGACAGCTGACCTATAATATTAGGAATAAACTTAAGATAACTGATTGTAAACTGATTTAGTTTTCTTGATAAAAATTGAATCAATTAACAAGGCAACTGACGAATGATCTCCAGCCACACGAAAACAAGAACCGGATACGGACAAAGCATGCAATCCACATCTTCTACGACATGCCGCCAAAGCCAGGAGGAAACAACATTAGAGTGTTGAATGTTAAAAAATACTGAATTTAAAGGTTCAAAAGCAACAATGAAACACTTTTAAAACCAAGCTCAGATCGTCGAAGGTACTAAACGTCTCCGAAGGGCAACCAATAACCTTTAATGATAGAAGCTTTAAATCACATTTCTCCAAACATTTATCAATTATTAAAAGAAGAAACTCAGCTAACTGTTTGATAGTGATTGATATAGGATCCAAATTTTCCGTGAAAGACACTACGAACAGAAAACGGACCACTTGGAATCATAAATAGTTTCAGTTAATTTCCTAACCTCTCCTGAGGTGCGCTTCGAAGCCCATCAGAAAGTCCTTCTTTTCTGAGAGATCACATGCTATGACCTAAGCGTACAAATGAAGATTCTCCAGACCCTGATGCATCTTTCTTTATTTGGTCTGAAAAAAAAGAAGATCTTGTCGAAGAGGAAGCTGTAGGAATCTGGAGCACAATAAAGCTGAAGCAGATCTGAATACCATGATTGCCGGTACCAAGCTGAAGCAATAATAATGGTCTCGTAGCAATCTTGAACGGTCGGAAGAAGACGAAACGGAGGGGACATGAAGAAATCATCCATTTCCAAGACATTGTCATAGCATCTACAATCAGGACATTTTGATACGGAATGGGAGAACATAAGTCTCCAATTTATGATTGAGACGGGTGGCAAAAGGTCTATCAAAGGACGATCCTACAGAAGTGTGATCGCGTGAACAAATACCGGCTGAAGTTCCCGCCCCATTATCACTTGAACCAGAGAGCTTGAGAGGGAATCAGCGAGATTCTGTTTGCCAGGAATATGTCTGACAAACCATCCTGAAGATTGTTGCAGAGAAACCTTCCTTGGCCAGAGGAAACATTGACCACCAATGAGTTCCTCCCCGCTACCACTGTTGTGTTGTCTGTAGCTACCAACAGAGATTGACCCTTATCATAAAGTGGTAGTACTATAATGCGTAAAAAGAACTAAGACGTCTCAACAGTACGATGTTGTATTCAAAACTAGCTTTGGGTAACGTCACAAGGCAGTGACGCTAAGTTACAATATAGCAACGCGTTACAGAGAGTATTCTTTGTGTGCGCTTTCCGACATTCTCCGGCCCAAGAAAAGTAAAATACAAATTATGAATTAACTTTAAAGTCCATAAATGAAAATCAATTAAATTTACAGTTCATTGTAAAAACATTTTGACGATTATGAAGCACTTTCACGAAAATTACGAATTATCACAGTCCTTGCATTGTTCATTTGAAGTAAAACTATTTACAGTCCATATCACTTGAATTGTATCTATATATTAACAGTCCATTAATCACTTGATTAAGAATTATCTATGTACAGTCCATCATCCTTTGAATAAGAATTATCTACAATCCATCATCACTTGAATTAGAACTATTTGGTATTGTCCGTGTCCGAATTCTTTCAACTGCGATGCGTTTCGCTTTGCGGTCTTTGTGTGCACTCGATTCACTACTATCTGACGTGAAAGAGTGAATAGTGTCATTAGTATTTATCTCCAAAGGAAAAAGTTTCACAATTGGTCTAGATGTGATTCCATTGTTAGTTCGAACTTTAGCTGAGCGTGTAAGTCCATCGTTTCCGGTAACAAGTTCTTCAATGATTTCTTATTTCCAGTTGATCCTTGAGTTCTCCTCGTATGTCTGTATAACGTCTCCCACCTTTATGTTCTGTTCGTTGTTTCCACTAGCGGTGTGAAATTCACGTAGAGCTGTCAAATACTCTTTCTTCCATCGACACCAAAAATGTTGAATTAATTGTAACTGTACTTTAAACAGTTTGTTTGCGGTACAGTGCGTAATGTCCAACTGAATGTTCTCATTAAAGTCACTATTATTCGGATAAGGTAACGTTGTGATTTTCCTTCCGTACAACAGGTGCGATGGGGTCAGCGGGTCCTCGTCCAACGGATTAGTAGATATGTATGTTAAGGGGCGGTCGTTCAAGATTGCCTCGACTTCTGTTACGATAGTAGTAAGTACTTCTAAGCTAACACAAGATCGTCCAAGTACTTTTTAGATGCAGTTTTTTGTCAATCCAATGAGCCTTTCCCAAAATCCCCCATACCATGGGGCTCGCTTAGGGATGAATTTCCACTTTGTTCCTTGTGCATTTAATGTTCCTTGAAGCGTTGGTGATAATGTTAATTTCTCAATTTCCTTCGCAGATGCTACATACGTTGTAGCGTTATCAGATATCATTAATTTTGGTAACGACTTCCTACTTGAAAATCTCCTAAAAGCTAGAATGAATTGTTCTTCCGTTAAATCCTTAACTACTTCCAAATGTAACGCTCTGGTACTAGCGCATGTGAATAAACATATATACGCTTTACACAATTGTCCAATTTGATTCCTGATCTTCAGAGCTCCGGTAAAGTCTACGCCGGTAACAGTAAAATGTGGCGCTTCTCCCAATGTGGCGGTTCTGGAGTGCTGTATGGTTTTCCAGTAACTTTTGTGCAGATAATACATTTCCTGATTACCGTTTTCACATTTTGTCGAATAAGCGGTATCCAGTATGACTGGCGTAATAAAGTTATTGTGCTATATTCTCCTGAATGTAAACTCCGTCTGTGGGCATCCATGATAATTAAGTTGGAAAATTCCGTATTGTTCGGTAAAAGTATCGGATACTTTGTTGTGTCGCTCACTGGTGCATTTTGAATCCGTCCTTTACAGCGAATAACTTTGTCTTCATCCATGTACAGTTTAAGTTGTCTCACTAAGCAGTGTTTAGATACACGTTTTCTTTGTAAATCATCGTAAATATCGGAGTATTTCGTTTGCTGAATATTTCTTGTCAGAATAAGAGCTGCTTTTGTATTTCATTCAGTTAACTGTCCAGTATGTTTTTCTCTAGATCTACAATTGTCCACAAATCTGCAAACGTATGCTGTCACATGTAATAACTTCTTGTATGTTTCGTATCTTGAAATGTCTACAATTTCGAATATAGATTCTCTGTGATCATTGTCCTTGTTTGTAGTATCTCCCGTTTCGTCTTCGTCTGCTATACAAGCCAATGCCTGCGTTTAAACGTTCCGGTCCCATGTGGGCCAATTGTGTTCCTCTGTAATCCAAGATGGTCCTGTAAACCATAATTTGCAATGTTCAAACCTGTCAAAATCTAATCCACGTGATAGAAGATCAGCCGGGTTGAAATCTGTTGGGCAGTATTTCCACTGAAAATTGTCTGTAATTTGTTTGATCTCTTCCACTCTGTTCCTAACAAACGCAATGAGAGGTTTAGTTGATTCCATCCATCGTAAAACTATTTGACTGTCCGTCCATAAAATTGCGTCCCAATACTGCTCCCATTAACTCCAGTTTTGGTATAGTCATCTTTTTCAGTGGTGCTACTCGATTTTTTGCCATTATCAGCGAACTTTGGTTTTCAGTAACAAGATAAGCGCATGCTCCGTATGCTTTAATACTTGCGTCCGTAAATATGTGCAAAGTTGATTTTTCTCCGTCTACATTTCCTTGAACATAACATCGGGGTATTTCTAATTCTGTCGCCTTTTTTGTGTTTTCCGATATATCTCTCCACTGGTTTGTAAGTTCCGCAGATAGCGTTTCGTCCCATTCTAACCCGCTTTTCCAAATTTCCTGAATGAACATTTTGTTGCGTACTGTAATCGGGCTAATTATTCCAAGGGGATCAAATATTTTAGATGATTGTCTAATTACATCTCGTTTTGTAACTTCTCCTTCTTCAATTTCAAGTGTATCCTGTTTAGCAAACGTAAGTGTGTCTTTCTCAGTATTCCATTTCAATCCTAGCACTTTAATAATCTTGTCATTATCAAATACGTCGTCTGCTTTGGCTGAGTTTTTTAATGATTCGCTGTTTGAAGCCCATGAACGTAAGTTAAATCCTGCATTTGTAAAAAGTGGGCGTATTGCACTGTAGTAGTCTGTTAAGTCCTTTTCCGTAGGAAAGCTTGAAATTAAGTTGTCCACATACAAATCGTTTGTCAAATTCTCTGTCCATTTACATTGATTCTCCTTTAAGTGCTTTATCAAAACTGCGTTTAAAATAAACGGAGAGCAGGTGGCACCGAAAAGAATTGATTTAAATCTGTAGGTAACTAATGGTCCACTCGGGTCTGTTGGATTACTATGCCAAAAGAATCGTGTGACATCGCGATCCTCTTCCTCTAATCCTACGTTCAAGAAAGCCTTTTCAATATCTGTAGATACTGCATATCTGTTGAGTCGAAATCTCATGAGTATTGCGGCTATGTCGTTCAAATTTGGTGGAATGTTCATAAGACAATCATTTAGCGATGAACTATCAGGTGTTTCTCGGCAACTACAGTCAAATACTATTCTGATTGGAGTCGTGCTTGAGTCTTTTTTTACCGGGTGATGAGGTTTGTAATGTACCTTCCTGTCTGTTGGGATCTTGTCTTCAACTCTTTCTATGAATCCTTTTTTCTCTTGTTCTGCAATTATTTCTCCATATTTTTGTAACATCTTTGGCTCCTTTTCAAGTCGTTTTATAACATTTTCTGTCCTTTTGTATGCAACATTTCTGTTTAACGGCAAAGTTGAGTGGTCCTCTCTCCATGGAAGTTTTGCGTAATACTTGTTGTCATGGATACAAATTGACAATTTTTCATAGGTTTCCTGAAATTCCTCCTTCCCTGTGGCTTTTGATTCTAAATTTTCAGTTCCGGTTGCTTCTATTTTCCAGAATTTCTCTAGGTCTAGTTCTTCGTTCTTTGTTTAATACTCACATTCATCATTGACGCTTTTGTGTTGAATTCATGTGTGTAGTTTCCTCGTACTGGGCCTGATAGTAAATATCCTAGTTTAGATTTGACCGCTTTGGGTCCGTCTCCTCTGATGATTTCGTCCTCCACTGTGTTCCAATACTGGTCGGCTCCTATTAAGATCCCTATCTCGAATGAATCTGCGTCAGTTACTGTGTGTGCAAGTTTTAATTTCTGTAAATACGGCAAGTTCTTGGTCATATGAACGTACGTATTCAGCGGTGCGGCGATTTCAGGTACTATCAAGAGTTCAATTTTCAAGTCCTTTCCATCTATAGTTTGAACATTTACGGTAGCTGTATCTAGGTGTTGAACACGGTTGTTTTGTCCCGTTTCTTCGAATCCTGTTAGGGTTATAGCTTCTGTTCCTGTAGATTTCACGTTAAGTTTGTCTGCTAGGTCTCTTGTCATAAAAGATCTCTGCGCACCCTCGTCCAATAAAATGTTTGCGTCTAGTGTAAATTCTCTGTATCTCACTGGTGCAACAGCAGTTTTCAATAAAATGCTTGACTTTCCGTGGTTTGAGGACGAATATAAGATAGAACTGTCCTCATTTGTCGCGTTGTGATTTTCTATAATGGTGTGTGTACTTGTTGTTGCGGTTTCCTTCTTGTCCTGGCGTTTCTTTGTCGTGACACAAACTTGTATGATGACGTCTGTCTTATTTCTTACAGTTGGATTTAGACTTACAATCTGCTACATTGTGGTGGCCTAAACAATTAAAACAAAGTCCGATTCCGGATTCCATGATGCTCAATTCTTTGAATAAACCTTTTCGCAAATCGCATAATAACCAATTTGTTGAACCATGTTCACGTGTAAGATTTTCGCGTATCTCTCCTGGTGTCTTGTTAAGAATTACGGGTACTAGTAACGAACCGTAGGTATCTTGCGTTTGTCCGAGCGACTCTAATCCTCTGATATACGTTTTTACCTTGTCATAGTAATTTCTGAGACTTTGTAGCGCTAGTTTCAGTGCGGGTATGTCTAAAAGTGCTTGCATGTAAGACTGTACTACCTTGTGTTGTTGCCCAAAACGTTCATGTAGCAATTCAATAGCTTTGTTCTCATTTGTATTAGTAAGTGCAAATCCTGTAATGGTACTTGACGCTTCTCCGTATAATAAGGATTTCAAATAGTTGAACTTTTGCATATTGGTAAGAGAAATGTTACTGTGAACTGCGGAGTCGTAAGAATCCCAAAAAGCTAACCACTCAAGGATGTTTCCGTCAAATGTAGGTAAGTTCAATTTAGGTAGTTTGTGAAATTCGCTGTTGCTAACACTAGAGATCGATCGTATATCGGGTATCTGATACATTTAGCTATGCGGTTGTGCCATAAAGTTGTATGTAGAATGCGGGTTGCTAGGATTGGCGGAATTTCATTTTGATTTGTGTAACTTGGAGCGGCAACATTAAAATTTGAACTTTGAACTTGAATAAGTTTGCGAATTTTACGAATTCTGCCTTCTAAATTAAATTTGTACTCATCTGCCTCAAGGATTTCAGCTTCTTTTTTTTCCTCGCCGATACTCTGTATAATCTGTTCATCCAATTTTTTTTTATGATGGTTTGCTTTTCCCACAGGCTGTCCATGATGTTTTCCAGTTCATCAGGTTCCAGTTTGTCTCCCGCTTCACATCGCTCGTCGTATGCTTAAAGTACTCGTGTCACGGCGGATCTGTATCCTCCACGTACTGATTTGAGTTTCGAAGTCATTTCTTTCCTAGTCGATAGGCACCAATATCATAAAGTGGTAGTACTATAGTTTTTAAAAAGAACTAAGACGTCTTAACAGTACGATATTGTATTCGAAACTAGATTTGGGTAACGTCACAAGGCAGTGACGCTAGGTTACAATATAGCAACGCGTTACAGAGAGTATTCTTTGTGCGCGCTTTCCAACAACTATATGTGTCTTATTTGACGTTCATCTTGGTCTTGTACGTCTCTGTAAAATATTTTGTCGTCTGCTCCGTCATCACCATCATCTAGCAACTCCACGGGAATGCCTTGGTCTTTGCATATATTGTGCATTGCAGTAATGTCATAACATCTTTTGTTAGAAGTCCCCGTGTAAAAACTGAATTGGTTAGTTATTTTTGTGATGAAAAGATGAAAATGTGCACAGATTAGTGCAAACGACAGAGGAAATACCTTCAATCACAAAAAAGCACAATAGTTTAAGATTTGGTATCATTTTTTAAAATGTACTTGCCATAATCTGGTGAATAAGGGTATATCACATCCTACTTTTCACGAAACGTGGTAGGTAAAGCAGGTAAGTTTAAACTAAAACCAGTGTATGATCTTAAAATTTCTAAATAGGCCTCTCCTTAAAAGGATTTTGGCACGGCATAACAATAAAATATAATTTTTATTAAAACATACCTATTCGACGTGGTTTGATTGATAACATAGTGATTTGGGTTCCATTTCAGCTCTTTTAGTGTTTAAATAATTGAAGCGAATGACACTAAATTAGTGTATGGTTTTTACATTATGTAGTTTGTGGATTCTAAATACATGTCAACAAGACTTAGAACATACCAAACTTATGAATGCAAAGCCAATGGCTTTTCCGTCTGCCAAAGTTATCTTCAGTTCTTTGTCTTGCCTTTTTATGGGAATCGTCTAAAGCCCTTTCGTGCCGTGTTTGTGGATTACGAACAGGGGTTATTAAATGCCTTTTAAGAGGGTACGCCTTGTCTCCAAGTAAATATCCAATATATGGCTGGTTTTCAAACTATCATTGCAGCCCACAGTTATAGGTATCGTGGGTGCTTCCAACTGTGTTGGTCAGCTTCTTCTTATGGTCGCACACACCTTGCACATTTAACGTATGGAAACTCTTTCTTCAAATATGCGTCTTCTCGTTCTGAAGGGGATTTGATTGGAATAAGGGTTCCATCAACACATCCAAGTATATTTGTCATGTTCAATTCCAATGAAAATCCACGTTTGACAATAAGTTGCCCCCCCCCCCCCGGCAGTTGTAGGAATTTTAATGTAAAGGTCTGCCGTATGAGCCAAAGCTCTTGATGTTTTTGTTACTATTCTGGAAATAGAAGGCTGACTTAGTCCTTCCAAATCTGCAACTACATGATGGAAAGACCCTGGGGCGTAATATCTCAGAGCAGCTAGTACCTGCAATTTTGATGGAATGCTATGTGATCTCATGGTTTTGGTGTTTAGGTCCAATGTTACATTCTTGTCCAAATAGTCAAATTTTACCTGTTATATTTTTTTTTCGAAATGACGAACATTATACAAGGATAAGTAATGAATAGTGAAAGACGATTATTAAACAGCATTTTCAAAAAAACTTATTGTGTCACAAAATTTTTGCCAAATATGATTGATTGATTGTTGGTTGCTTAACGTCCATTGGCAAATATTTCAAGCACTGGAAAATGGAGTGATGGGTAGGGACGGAAAATTTAGCCTTTTGTAGCGGCATTAACCTACTCTTTTTCGAAAACTACAAAAGGTGTCTTTTACGTGCAAGGAGCTTGGCACTCTCCAAACACGTCAACCACTATGGACCACGGCCAGGCTTTCTGCATTATAACCGGCCAGGCTTTCTGCATTATAACCTGGCAGCCCCCAAACGAGAGGACCTCCCCTATCCGCCATTCGGGGTTTGCGCTGGGTCATCTCTGTGGATCGAGCTCCGCTCCGGTGCCCAGTTGCCAAATATGGCGCTTATTGTACCTAATTTGGGTTCTTTAATAGTCAAATAATCATTCACATATTCAAATTGTGAAAAATTACTTTTGTTGATTTTGCTCAAATGTTTGAACTTAAAAGTGTATAAGAAATCAAAGATATGAGGGAATGCAATAATGGGTACCGAATAACGAAGACCCTTACATACTCCCTTTATTATACACGTTGACAAATTTCATATGTCTTAAGATTTAGACCAAGTTCAGACTGTTTGAGAATTTTTCAATGGTTGTCTGACATTTGAAGATATGTTTTGAGTCTTATTATTATTATTATTATTATCAGACTTTTTAGCTCACCTGGCCAAAGGCCATGTGAGCTTTTGTCATCACTTGGCGTCCGTCGTCCGTAAACTTTTCACATT
>JARWCS010349661.1:0-11123 GCA_034783895.1 Geukensia demissa | reverse complement strand
AAAAAATGGTGAACAAATAACAATAAATGATTAATTAAACAAAGACAACCACTGGACTACAGGTTCCTGGCTTGGGATAGGCACATAAGTATGTGGTGTGGTTAAACCGGTTGGTGAGCACTCAATCCTCTCCCAAACCTGGGACAGTGGTGTGAAATTAACTATGGCAATTGGTTATTTATTACAGTATACAATCACCCAGGACTGTTAAAAAATTAAACCATGATGTGCTTATAGGAATCGGAAAGATCAGAAAATCCTTCAAGCCTGGCTCCAGGTATTTTTTGTTTCTGTAGTTTAGAATGACTTAAAATCAATAATTCCCCTTCACTAAATGAAATTGTCATTGTTTCGAAGAATTTTCTGTTCTTCAATCTTGCAATATCAGAATTTTGGGGGGACACTAAAGGATTTAATCAAAATTAAGGTGAGCGGGTCCTTATTGCGACAGGGGCAAGGAATACAGTATTTAAAAGATATAATGTGGAATATATCCCAAAATGACATGACCCACATCTTACATATGTTTATAACAAATATTGAACAGCTGTGTAAAGCCCTTTTTTGGATTAAACTTCATCAGACACGCTAGGTGCCAAAAATAGGAAGATCAGTCAAACTTAATGAATTTTTAGTTACATTCATTGTCCAAACATAAACAGTTCATGACGTAATGAACGTCAATGGGCCAAATGTAAAAAAAACAATCTGAGAATTATAGAAAGACTTAAACTGTATCTTTCAACATACATTCCAGTACTCCAAAATAAACTAGAGAATACAAATATGGCTCTAAAAGGATGCAGTAAGGCGATATTTTCTAATGTAAAACCGGCCCAAATTAAACATCATCGGGACCCCAAATCTACGGTATTAACCTTTTTGGGTTTCCTATTTAATCATCACTGTCACCGGGAATTCACATACATATTGTAAATTCAGAAATTAATTCACTCAGTTAATTATTTTAATTTTAAAACTTCAATTTAAAAATTCAGTTTTTAGATAACCTTTTTGTAAATATAGTTTACAGATATAAGAATGTGAGTTCTTATATTTGCGATTATCATTTAGCCATAATACACACAATAATAAAAACATCACATTAATTTCTAAATTTACAATATCTATTCAATTAGTGTTTAAAATTCTCTTTGAACATGGTATTTCTTATTGTTTTCTGACTTGGGTCATAAAATCAAAGAACCATTCGAAACCATCTTCCAACATGCTATATATGTTATGTATGACTTGTATTAAAGATCTTTGAATTGTTTGTTAATTTTCTAAAAAATATGACTGGCTGCTTAATATTGATGCAGAACTATGCAATGTTTATGGTGCTGTGAATTTGTTTCAATAGGAAATATGAAAAAAAAACTGAAGGGTGTTTAAAATTTGTCTAGGATCTTGTAATAACTATCTGCCAAATCCTTTTGCTGATTGAAACTTCTGTTTTTGAGGCAAGGAACAGTGAAGGGACACTATCAGTCTAGGTAAAACTCACTGGACCATCATACTTTCAACTAAAACAGTTCTGACCAGAAATATCTCTTGGAAAATTGGACCAAATTTCTGGAAATAATTCCAATGTTTTAAGTACTTTCAGCATCCAGTGACCAGATTAAACCTAATGGTCCAGTAAAATTTGTCAGTGCGAAGATCTGATAAAATATTACCATAGTAAATTTTGTATACAACACATTCTGCCTAGTTTTTTTGGGAACCATTAGATGTTATTTTGATGAGTGTTCAGTTCTTTGGTTTGGGTAAGTAAAATTTTCAAAGCTAGATAAAACTTTGGTCTGATAACAGTGCTGAAACAAAAATTGGAGCAGTGCCATAAAACATTGTTTGTTTTTTGTTTAATTTGGGTTTAACGCCACTTTCAACAATATCTCAGTCATATCATGGCTGTCAGTTTTACTGGTGGAGAAAGTCGGAGTACCCAAAGAGAACCATTGAACTTGAGCAGGTAACTGACAAACCTGATCACGTGCGATGCGAGTTAAACTCAACCCGTTTTGTATGGTACAAAGTCAGGCGAGAACTCATGCCGTTTAGGTGATAGTCTACAGTGATCTGTACAGGTAGGTTTAAATCAACTACCAAAACCACTCGGCCACCCAGACCCCAACATTGATCTTATGGCCTCTTTTTTTCTTATTTTTAAAACTTCTACTTGCCGACCCCAGTTTTCACTGGCATGGTGACATATTTTCAATAAATTATTATATCCGCTAAAAATCTCAAGTCATAGGAATTTTTAATATGTGTAAAACCACAAAAGACAAAAAACAGAACTTCAAAATACCAGCCAGACATATTTCAGACAGTATCAATCACACAGAACTGAAGGGTTAAAGGTTGAATGCCATGTGAAAAGCAAGAAATGTCCTAAGGTCAAAAATGGTTCATCTATAAATATGCCTAGATTCGCTGTCAATATTCATAGTATTTACTGAAGGAAATGACTTTGTTATTGTCATTCAAATGACGTCAATAGTAATCGTCACAGTCGGAAACAAAAACCATTGTACCCAACATTGTTAAGACTAATGGTTGGCAATTATTTAAATATCAATATTTATGTTAATACCAAAGTAATTACCAGTACATGTGTATCTAATTTAGGTTAAACTGAGAATTATACATACAATAAGACCAGACATTTTTCTTCAAAGTAGATGCTATTTCAAAGTAGATGCTGTTTACTTTATTAAATAATATGGAAAAATTGCGGATAGAGCCTTAAGTCCACACAGACTTATCTATAAAAAAATGGTGTCTACGTCAATATCAAGTTATTAATTTTAAATATTCTCATACACCATGTAATGGGGAAGGTGGGTAGGTGGGTGATTTTATCTATAAATTTTTATTGATTTTTATTGAAAACCCATAAAATTTTAATGATTTTGTCAAAAAAACTAAATAAACATAGAGAAAATGTGGCCATGGGACACTGATGCCACTGTCCCGGCAAACAGGAAGTAGAAATATGAGAGACCTGAAAAGGGGAGACACAGCACAACTCACCCTGTTAAAGCTTCAGACCAAATACCAAAATATTCGAACATACAGAAGCCCACAAATATTTGATTAAAATTGACGCACAGATGGACAAGAGTAAAACACAATGCTGCCATTGCCAAAGGCTGGGGAATAAAAAAAAATTTTCCTAAAAGTTGGAACAGGCAGGGATGAGAATCTACAAGTTAATTTGATATGGCCTTATACAAAATTACCTTTAGGTTTAAAATACAACAACAGTTAATATAATTCCTGAACTAGACAGGTCTCATCAAAACCTGCATGACAACCACCTTTATCAGTAGAACTGTTTAGTCTAGAGAAACAGGAATCCTTACAAATTACAGCAGCCTCTTCTTACCCTTCTTAAGCAGTCCCCTTCCGTGTGACCACCACTGCTGAAAGCCCACTTGCTACAAACATTTTCTCAATGATTTCTTTGTAAAGTCAACCCCTCATCAAATGCCCCTCCTCAAATAAGACCACATTTTCTGTACACATGGGCTAGTCTTATAACAGGTGGACTACTGTATATTAAACCTATCTAAAAACACACCTGGAATTCAGAACTGTATTCATTTTGAACAGGTGTTTGATTTACACAAGTAAACTGTATATCTGCAACACTGAATTCACTTTCAAAGGAGAAAACTTTTAACTTTATAATTCCTATTACAATTTGTGGAAATTTATTGTCCAGATTTTATAAATTTGAAAATTCAAATCAACCACACCGACATGACCAACAAAAAAAGTTGGTTAAAAGTGATGTCACTTTCTCATTGATGGGATTCATATTGTGGAAAAAGGTCTAAAAATGTTATATTTACTTCCTGCTTTGAAAACCTTTTACAATACAATCAAGATGGTCCTAAAACTACCTCGGTGGTGTAATGGTTAGGGTACTCACCTCTAGTGCATCCTTACACAGGTCAAACCAAAGACATTGAATTTAAATATGTATTTGCTGCCTCTCAGCTTAGCAAGCAGCATTTAATAGCAAAAGCAGAGACTGGTTAATCCAGAGTCGGGTATAGTGCCATGAGGATTTATCTTTCTGGCATATTTTCCATATTCTTTCTTTTATATGTACTCTTATTGACTGTTGCTTTCTTGAGCTAGCATGTTAAAAATGCACTCAGAACACATTTAATCAACCAATCAATAGGGTCCCGGACTAAAGGTCTTGAGAAATAAAGTTGATTGCATCTTCATTTACTCCAATCAAGACTTGGTAACTTGGTAACAAATATCTAGCAAGATAACTTTTGGCATGTTTGACTGCTTGATCATAAAAACAAGTATGGGGAAAAATTTATTTAACATGCCATACCTGAAATCTGTAATATGTGTTGTCACTTTTTACTGTGAGAACATGGTCATCAATTGGAAAGAAATATCCGTGAGCAGCCATCAGTGATGCCAAGTGTAGGGCCTCCACTGAAAATGTAATACAGACAGTTTACATACATGATAGAGGTAGTATGAAAGTCAAAGATATGGCATTAATATCAAGGAGACCCAAAAACATCTTACAAAACAGATATCACAAGTGAAAATCTAAAGGCCTCTTTACTAGTTGGGAATTTTTACAGTGCATTGTATGTAAATTATTTCTCATATGACCAAGCAAGACAAGCAATTGCACAAAACTTGACATATTCTCAATAAAATATCAAATTTACACAGGTGTAGGCTTTCCAAGATTGTGTTTAAACTTTTGCACGTTTCTTACATAGACAGCCACTTAAGTGTGCATCCTCCCACGAACACCTTATGTTTCAAAGTTAACACTTCTTTAAAAGTCTGGAAATCTCCATACTTCCATTGTTTAAATATTGCGAAACTGACGTAAATGTAAATTGATGTAACTGATTAATGAACTGGCGAGTACAAATCTTCTCCAGAGACGATATGATTGTTCACTATCACAGCTCAAAATTTTATGTTTCGTCTTTGCATATGAAAATGAAAACAGAAAATAATACACTAGGCAAAATATTATTTAATTTTTGTTGCCAAATGATCTGTTAGGGATAAATCAGAATTTATAAGGATATTGAAGTGACAATTCACCACATTTTGTCATAAAGTAGAAAGAAAGGATATGGTGTAAATATTCATGACACAAAAATCTCATATATACAAGTAAATTCCAAGCTAAGGAACAGTGCTTCGATTGCAGTTCTTCATCTCAAAGTCACAGTGAGGTCTTCAACACGGAGTAAAATACTTTGTTTAGTTCTACTACAGCCAATCTTCCATCCCTTGTTCAAGTGAGATTCAATGGATCATATTGGAATTTTTATTCTTTTATATGTTATATTACCAAAAGTTTTGGGATACGACTTCACCAGTAAATTCCCTTGTTTTGATTGTGGATGGAATGTATTTTCATATTCACACTGGTAAAACAACATTGGCAAACATTTTTTTTGTACTTTTTCATTACTGAATAGATTTGGTATTTTTTAAATAAATGTTTGGTCTTAATAAAAATCAACTTCCAAAATGTGTTCTTATCAAAATAAGTACAAATGTAAGCGTAAATTTTATTCGAGGTGTTAAGTTTCTGGATTACTTGTATATTTCTAACTGGTGGATAAAATACACTAGTGCACTTTATTCTGTGGACGTGAATTCCCTAATGTAGATACGTACATGACATTATACTTGAGGGAATTTTATCTAACCGGGAAGAATGTTTGTGGTGGAAAGAATTCACTATTACACAAATTAGGTCAGATCTGAAATTTGGAATTAAATATATTTTCCATTTTTGCTTATGAAATTGTGAAGCCAGCATACGAAGTCAAATTGTCCCTGTCAATTTTTAAACTCGACAGAATAGCGCTTGAGTGACTTAATCCATTTACTTTCCCTCTCTTTCTATTTATATTTTGTCACTACAATGTGTTATTGAGTGTTTCAAATGCTTTGTCGAGTAAATTATCAATGTAAAAATGTCAATAAAATATGTCAGACATCTTCCCCAATATGACGTTTTTACAACGTTCTACAGTGGCGGAGGAAGAGAGAATGATTATCCTGTAATAATGGACGACCAGACATTTGTCTAAAGAAATAATATCCAGGCAAAATTACTATTGATTAGAAATTTTCAGTAAAAATATCAGAACTTGCGGTTTTCAAAAAAGGGGAAGATCTATTGTTGCATCAATATCCTTAATATTTCACAAGTTTGATGATTTGTAATCTATTATTTTTGTCCTATTTTTGGTTAAATCAGCATGAATAGAAAACTTTTGTGTAATAGAAGTTACCTATTCATAAATTTTACCTGGTGACCTTGACCTTTGACCTAAGATCTTGAGACAACGTAGTTCTAGATTTTTTAAAAGACTAAGTATGTTCCAATTTTGGTCAAAATCTATAAAACCTTAGTGTGTAGGGATACAAGTCTACTCATTATTAATCCCAGCCACAAATTTAAGTCTCTGACAGCCCTCCATACTTTCAGAGATGAGGGTTTTTTGTGCTGATATAGAAGCTGAGTAAATGTATTGCAAAACAAACATTGGTTGGATGAAGATATGACTGTTTCACTTTCAATTCATGTTTTTGTAAATTTGTTAAAAATGTTTAGATTAACTTTTGTGGCATTTTCATTTGAAATTATTTGGAAAAAAAATCATCGGATGAAAATTAACATTTTCCATATCATATAGAATTGACTTTTTTGCTGACTATGACCCCTTTTATATTGCTTCAAAGTTTCAGTTCATTTAGTAAAGTGATTTCTGAGGAAAAGATTATCTTAAAATCAGCCAATCAGAAACAAGGCTTGCCTGTGGCAGCCATGTTTGTAGTGCAGTCAGGAGGAAATGGAAGAAACTTTTTAAAGGAACTTCCAAAGATGCTTAATATACTATCAAGTGTGGTTCCATTTGGTGAGCTAAAAAAAGCATGTATGACTGCTTTATGACAAATAAACTGAATTTGAATATCTCTGAAAATATGAGTCAAACTTAAAATCACCTTGTACTACAAATTCAGTGAAGCAAGAGTACTGATAGAACAGGGAACCTTTAGAAATTTAGATTCAACTGTCATTTGATGGATGGCTGACTCATGACAATCATGCCATATCTATTTTTATGAATCTCAATTTTGAAATTCTCTTTGCAGTGAATTATATCAAATAGGCTGGTTATCATATTCAGTATTTTAGAGTGCAAATATTTAAATTAAAAGTGCAATAAGAATTATCTGAGAGAAAAATCTATATGAGCCTTTCATCATAACAGTATTGCATGTCTTCAAAGTGAAAGTGTCAATATTTACATTGAAAAACAAATGCTCAGCAGCAACGGCTTAAATATAGATTCTACCACAATTCTTTCCAATATTCATGCACTTGAATATATACATTTTTTTTAATTTTCACGGGGGTTGTCAAGGGCTGTTCTAGAAATAATGTATAGAAGGATAGAAGGCACTTTTTATTTACTCTACTATGTAAGAAATTTCAACTGCATCTTTCTTTAATTGTTTGGCAATTATTTCTGAAATAACCACCAACCTTAAAGCAGGGATGTGATTTGGACATTTCACGACTTGCAGAATTTACCAGAAATTCCCTGGGGAAGTATATATTTTAACATACAGAAACAAATTCCGACATGATTCGACCCGCGGAAATCCCTGAATCCGCGGAAGAATCACATTCCCGTTTAAGTTTTAATAAAGATGCTTTTCCAATCTGCTACACAGAGGTTGACAGGTAACCCTATGTCATACCACATCGACTCCACCATTGATGGCCTGAATTGCATGGTCAAAATAGTTTTGATATCAAGAAATTATTGTGTAACAATACCAGGTATACATGGTTGAATACCGTAATGGGACCTGTAGTAGTTTTAATTTGACTGTCATTCAGTGGAAGGCTGTCTCATGGACAATCATGCCACATCTCCTATTTTTATATTTGGCTGCCATGAGAAAAAGCCCACATCACCTGTGGCAGTCATCTACTGACACCAGCAGTGAGAGTACTTTGCTGGAGAGATTAGTGCTTTTCCACCCTCATACAATCAATGCTGGAACAGCCCTGAACACATTTTAAATTTTTCCACTTCTAAAGCATTTTCAAAGGAGATGGGTCTATAAGCCTCAATACTGGGCCCAATTACCCTTATTTGCCGAAAATTTTAATTGTCAACAAGTTCATGTTTCTACTAATATTAATACTGCTAAATATTTATTCTTACACAATAACAACCACATATATGATAAAAGACTTATTTTGTGTAAGAGAATGACTTGTGATGTTGAAATATGAAGATTTTCACTTAAAACAAGGATTGTTTACTTTGAAACTTTTAGCATTGGCTGCACTGAAACAACAACATATTTAAACACACTAAAGATATTATAAATGACCATATTTTTGAAAAAAATTCAACCAGCCACCTTTTTGACGAAAAACAGAGCAAAATTATTATTGATTTTTTATAAAAAGTTTCACTAATATTTTTTGACAATTTTTTGACAATTAATTCAAATAAATAAATTCAACTGATAAAAATAAACTTTTACAAAAATCAGACCTGTATGACAAAGTCTTATTGACCTTACTCCTTTGAGAGTTTATGGAGAGAGATAATAATCGGGGAAATGTGAAATAATCTGTATCCCTAATAATTAAACATAGAGGAATAAATATTTAAACACATGGTCAAATGAACTTGTTTTGGGGGAATTTTATTAGGGCTTGAAATGAATTCTATTATGTTGTGTGAAATTGTAATCAGATGATTTGGGGATAAGTTTATTATGTTTAAGCATGGATTGTGTATGGTAGTGAATAAAAGATATCCCAGTCAGGTTCATTGTCAATTTTACCATGAGTCTGTTTACCTGTACACTTTGAAACTTACTCTCATCATGGAAGAATGGGATCTACACATTTTGAAACTTACCCTGATCTTCAACATCAACATTCTTCATCATCCAGGCCACCAAGTCCACACCTGAAAATAAAAAACAATTCTGTAATTACCAACATGATATAATATCCATGCAGTAATCATAGGTTTTTTTAAAAATCTAAAATCAACAAGGTTTGCATACTATCCTCCTACTTAAATTCTAGTTCAGAAAGCATGCCATTTTTGTCAATGTTATTCTACTGAACACTTGAAATTGCCAGAAAACCATTACTTAGAGCACAAAATAAAACTAAACAGGAACCCATTATACTCCTTAACAATTTTTATATGAAAACCAGTCATAGTTTACTTTCTTATATATAAAAAAAATTCAAGTTTTTCAAGAGGTTTAACCAACTGGGAACTGACTACCAGTTATAAAATTCAAAACTTTTTCCTGTTTTCCTCAAGTGTGGGAACCCTGAATACAATAGGTTCAAGCAACTTAAGCATGTTAAGTCCAAATTAATGAAATAAAGAACTGCTAATTCCCAACAGTCCTTTGTTAACTATGTTTGACTGTGATGACATTTTTTGCTGGCAGATGGAAATAATCAACATAATTTAGAAAGGAGATTGCCGAATAACCATTCCACCTATACTTGGTTTCAACTGGTCAAACAAATTGAGGCAATATGTTTAAAAGCATTTTGTATAAAGCCTCCAACTTTGAATAAAGTCTAACCTATATAATTGGCAGATTGGATAATTATAATAAGTTAGAGGGATCATTCCACTATAGTTTGATTTCAACTGGAAAAACCCTGAAGTGCAGCTGAGGTATAGAAATCAGCTGTTCAGGTTATAAACCCTTGCCGAAAAGGCATCCTTTGGCTGGACGGAATGTACAATACTGGCCCATCCAAAATGAAGCCAGAATTATGAAATAGATTGCTACGGGTAGAACCACTGCCAAAGACGCGTGCATTGATTTTATAGAAAATATAAATTCTAAACTTCCCTAAATTTAGCCCAGGTAAAGAAATCGATTGCTTGGTCTATCCACTAGGAAATAAAACCCCTTCTAAAGAGGCATTGATTGTTTGGGCAAATATATAAACCATGTCTTTAAGAAATGCTTTACTCTAAGCCTGTTAAATATTTCATTGCAACATTTGACATGTGGCAAGTTGCAAGCTAAATTTCTCACCAATACCCAAGCAGTTGCATTCAGTATCCTGGTTGGAGATCATTCAAGGTCTATTGTACCTAGTCATTCTTTACAAGATGATTTGAACTTGAAATGAATTTCCAATATGGTCTTATATAAACTTAGTTCCACTGTCAGGATAATGTTGGTTGGTGAGTGGGGGCACCAGATAAACTTTTGAAATGGGAATGCCTGAAAAAATCCTACCAGATTTAATCTATTTCAAATAATTTTGTTCCGTGAATTTCCCACTATGGTCCAAAGTTAAACTAAGTTCAGCTGTGGCAGGCACCTTGGCTGGAAGAAATTATAGTGGGAGTGGTCAATAAATGAAATTGTGAAAATGCACACCTTATAAGTGATAGACTACAATAATATGAACAGATAAGTCTATATCAATTACCTAGACCCCTTAGCCATCATAGTTTCTATAATTTTTAAGAGGAAACTTAGGTAGAATGGTTCTACAGTGGGCCACTTCAGGACTTGGGAGCCTCACAAAAATTACTCATTTTGATCTAAAATGGAACATAAACCTTATTTCCAGATCCACCTATTTTTTTCTAAAAATTTTCTTGTAAAGAAGAACTTGATTCCTTTAGCCCTCTGGAACCATCCTTGTAGCAAAAGTTTTACATGAACTGTATGTACTGACTCTGCCTGAGATAATCCTTTATCATGTTTAGGTAAAAAATAATGATTATATCATGATGATTATAATTATCATGTAGTAATGAGTAAATAGATTATAAAACCTGTGTTTAAACATAAAATTTGTCAGTTATTGCATCTCCAACTGATTGATTTCACTTAACCAGAGATGCTAATATTATATTTATAAACATGACTAAAGTGATATTAGTTTTAACTTGTTAATCCAATGCCACACTTCATCATCAGCTAAACTCCTCTATAACAGAGGTGCTTCGCAAGCACATAATACGACCGCAGCACGTTGAAATGTGAAAGGTGAACAAAAGATCTTT
>JARWCS010349650.1:0-11123 GCA_034783895.1 Geukensia demissa | reverse complement strand
AGAATAAGCAATAGTTTTTCCCCTTATCATACACTTTAGCATTTCCCAGAATAAATGTGGATTAACAGCCCATTCAAGGTTGTAAAATTGTACATGAATAAGTAGATGGAAGAACATGGAATAAATAGATAGGTTGTAAAATTATTCATGAATAAGAAGATGAAAGCTGCTGCAATAATTAAATAGGTTGTAAAATTGTACATGAAAAAGTAGGTGGAAGAAGATGCAATAAAATGATAATTTGTACAATTGTACATGAATAGGTAGATGGAAGAAGATGCAATAATTAGATAGGTTGTAAAATTGTACATGAAAAAGTAGATGGAAAAGATGCAATAATGAGATAGGTTGTAAAATTATTCATGAATCAGTAGATGGAAGAACATTCAATAATTTGATAGGTTGTAAAATTGTACATGAATAAGTAGATGTAAGCAGATGCAATAATTAGATAGGTTGTAAAATTGTACATGAATAAGTAGATGGAAGAAGATGCAATAATTAGATAGATTGTAAAATTGTACATGAATAAGTAGATGGAAAAAGATGCAATAATGAGATAGGTTGTAAAATTGTACATGAATAAGTAGATGGGAGAAGATGCAATAAAAATGATAGGTTGTTTATGTAGATGAAAGATGTCATAATTAGATAGGTTGTAAAATTGTACATGAATAAGTAGATGGAAGAAGATGCAATAAAAATGATAGGTTGTTTATGTAGATGAAAGATGTCATAATGAGATAGGTGGTAAAATTGTACATGAATAAGTAGATGGAAAAAGATGCAATAATGAGATAGGTGGTAAAATTGTACATGAATAAGTAGATGGAAAAAGATGCAATAATAAGATAAATTGTAAAATTGTACATGAATAAGTAGATGGAAGAAGATGCAATAGTTAGATATGTTGTTTATGTAAATGAAAGATGTAACAATTAGATAGGTTGTAAAATTGTGTACAAAACTCCAATTTCAAGTATTTTTCTATGATGAATTGTTCAAAAGTTATTTAGATTTTTCATTTCTAACTGAAAAGTTTGTACTTTAATACAGTAACTTTATAAATAAGTAAGTAAACAATAACCACATGTTCGTTAGATTTTTTTATTTGTTGATTTCTGACATTCAGTCTTCCCTTTTTACCTTACATAATTGATGGTATGAATAATGCTTTATATAGAATGCTGACAACACTGTTGAAAACATTTCTGTAAAATAATTTCATTCATATATGATGATTAATGATTGTAGATTTAATCTTGTAATAAAATAATAAATTGTAGACAATTTGCCAATTGTTAACCACCATACTTAATTAATATTTTTTACAGTAAAATTAAAGTAAAACAAGATTTTTTTACTTAAAAGCAGGTACCAAGTAAAATTTTGAAATAAAAAATATCAGCTATTTCTCTAGTAACCATTACCCAGAAAATCCAAACATTTTTTAAAGTGATGGGACAGTGAAAAGGTATATGAGGTTAAAATGTCAAACCTGCCTTAAAGGATCACCTCTATTTAACAATCATTTCTGCTGTAAGTTTCTCTTCCATGTCTCACTGGGAAATATTTCCTATTTATAAATGTTCCCCTTTCAAGAGGTCACTTTAAAAGTTAAACTTACTTTTGATTGTAAAAAAATAATCACCACAAAAAATCCCAAAATTTTATTATTAATTAATTTCTGAAATATTTCAGATAAACAAATTTTATCTATAAGATTTCAATGCCATTTAGTTTTCTTTCAAATACATGTATTTAACCACAAATCCCTCTATGAAGATTTAAAAGTTTTTGTTTCAATTTCATGCAACACTATTAGACATATCGTTTTGTTTTTGGTGTATAAATTTTAATTGCATTATTTCATTAGATGCCTTACAACTACAGGGATTGTCCTATCTTTTATTCAACTGCCCCAATTATCTAAGAAAAATGTACGATTAGACTTAATAATTAAAATTTTTTTTGCTCTATTTTAGATTGTAGATAACAAAACAAATATGGCTGACTTGTCAATTGTAAAAGAAAACCTCAAAAATTGGAAATTTTACCTTATATCATTTATTAAAAAAAATAGAATTGCATGAAATTTGAAATGGGTTCATATTAAGCCCTAAAATTAATGTAGCAAAATCCTCTCAGGTAATGACTTGTATATTTATATTACTACATGCCTGTGACATGAAAGGCACGCCAATAATTATTTAAAATTTTATGAAGATTCTCTGACAATAAGTAACATTAAGGGTAAACAAATGGAAAGCATTAACTCTTACTATACAACTCATTTTTTTGTCGCTGTGCTCACATTAGAAGGTAGATAATTGGGTACTCTCCCCTTAGTTTGGTTAACTGTAAATAGCTTGTCCTTCTTACTCAATGCTATTACAAATTTCATAATCCACCTGATTAACTCAATCATACAATTGCATATTGAAGTAGGCATATGATTATAAATATAAGAAATGACTCTATGGACATTGCTTTTAAATAATACATATTATTCTGGGGAGTAATGGGCTGTTATGAAATCCTTTAAATGATATGAATATAATATTAAAATGTTAGATTATCCTATATTATAATAGGTGGAAATATTTTGTAAGAAAGTTATCCTTATGTTTAAAGTCTTTCAGCAACATCTTCATAAAATAAATTTTCCTTTTTGACATAATATTTGTTTGTTTATTTTAACAAAGGAAAAGATAACTCCTAATTCATTTGAAGATTCAAAAAAACCTATAAAAGTAACCACTTAATTTCATTTAATTGTAAATTTTGTTCATTAATTTGATTTAAAAAATCTTAATATGAAGAAATTTAAAGGAGAATTTAAAAGATGAAATTAAGCAGTTAAACTTGCCCTATTATTGGAAAGACATAGATATGCTAATATGTCTGAACAAAACCTTAATTTCCTGCATCTATTAAACTGTAACTTTCTTTGTGTAAAATTAAATAAAAAATGAAATAAAATATTTGATATTTTTTTACAAAAACAATTAATTGAATATATGAGATCAATATACCCAACAAAATACTGAGGGAAATAAAGAAACTTTACAGAAAATAATATCTATGAAATCCGTGAAATCTAATTATACACATTGTGGAGATCTGAATTGCTAAAACAGAAATAAAAATTTGGAAATATCTGAAATTATCAAAAGTTACTGTAATCAAAATTTTAAATGAATATTTTACAACAAAGACTGGGTGATTCAAAAACCTGCCTGTAATCAATAGAACCTGTCTATAAGGAACGCAGGTATAATAACAGAGCTTTATAAACAAATAATTGTAATTTCACCTGTAAAAATGAAAATAATCTTTTAAATGAACAAAACTTAATGTCCCAATAGTGTTCACTGCTAGTTGCCTTTAGGAAGATTATCATTTATTATTATCTGTTTACCTGGGAAAGGTGAAAAAACAGTGAAGTAGTATAAGGTTTGTCAAATAAACTAAACAAATGATATAGATGCAATTTGATGACCATCATAAATAAGTGAATACAGTGAGATCTGCTGGGTGAATGGCATAGTTTTACTGGATATTTTCAATGCTTTTATAGACTTGTTTTATTGTCACTGATGACACACAAATTAGAATAAAATCAATAGGCAATCATAATTACATTAATTTAACATATTTTCAATGCTGCCAAAATTTACCTCAATTATTGCAAAAAAATCTTATAAAGGTGAAAATCCCAGAAATGAGTGAACAAGTAAGATAAGCATAAAATAATTCTATATATGACATTCAGTAACATGTTGCTATAAATAAATATGACATCATATATACAAAGCACAAGTACAATACAGTCAGATTCTCTTTCACTCTTTATAAAGAAAATTGTAATCAGATTGTTCTAGATAAATTTCAGGATCAAATAAACATAAACTGAACAATTTTATTGGATAAAGTTTAGGAATAATGATCAAATAAACTTAAAATGAACAATATTATCAACAGTCTTCAAAGATCATACTGATTGATCATTCTGGACATATTACCACAGTGTATATATTTTCAAATTGTATCAATCTATGCAATTTTATGTTAATTCCTAATTAAAAATAAATATTCATCAAGAAATTAAACCTATTTGATGACATTTAAATCAACAATGGAGAAAAGTGGAAGCAGTTCAAAAACCATGCTTGGAACCTTCAAAATCTTTGAATTGAAAAAATACAAAATTAGTGGAAAAACAAGGTGGAACTGAGATGCTTCATGACTGCAGCATGATACGACCACAGCAAATGGTAAGAGATAGAGAATATTCATTGAAAAAACTCCTGACAGCACTCAATGAGGGGAATCAAATGCAAAAAAAACCATAAAAAGCAGATGAAAAATAAAAATTTCTAATCTCTTTCAAAATCACATTTTTTAACCTTTTGATCCCTTTTATACAATATTTGGTAAATGCTACCAAAAACTGCTTGGAGTAACTTTTATGCATTTTTCATGAGGAATCATTTGGAACAACCCATCAACACTTTTTCAGTATTTCAGGAAATTGAAATTTATCTTAGTAACGAACAGATTGGTCATTATTATTGTAGCTTGTTATGTTGGCTTTGTCATGGGGAATACAAAGAAAAAACATCAAAATTGGACAAAAGATAAATTACATTTGAAATTTTATAACCCCTTTTGGTCCTTCCTGAAAAAACAGGCAGGGCTTGATCATCCAAAATCTATCCCAACCTGTATTTTATATTGGGTATCATTGTGTTAAAATTTAAAATCCAAATCCAGAACAAAAGTTATTGAATGAAACAATTACTGTCTACGGACTACGATGTCGTCAACGACATGCCCATATGACTGCAAATTTTTGAGGTGGTATAAAAATGAAAAGACTCCAACCCTGCCAAAACTGACCACATTTTGTAAAATTTACAACAACTAAGGGAATGAAATGATAGGAAGCTGGAAATTTACATCATTTCTTTCTGTTTTTTACATTACATCTTTTCAATCCATTGTCTGACAAACAGGTTTAGTTAAGACAGGTTTCCAGATTGCAGGGTTCAGCTTATACAGGTTTCCAGATTGCAGGGTTCAGCTTAGACAGGTTTCCAGATTACAGGGTTCAGCTTAGACAGGTTTCCAGATTACAGGGTTCAATTAAGACAGGTTTCCAAATTACAGGGTTTAGTTTAGACAGGTTTCCAGATTACAGGGTTCAATTTAGACAGGTTCCCAGATTACAGGCTTCAATTTAGACAGATTCCCAAATTAAAGGGTTCAATTTAGATAGGTTCCCAAATTATAGGGTTCAATTTAGACAGGTTTCTGAATAATACAGGATTCTAATTAGACATATATTAGACAAATTTCATGTAACAATTGTTGGATAAGAACTCCACTATCAGTTAATGACGTATGAACTGGTATTAAATCTCCTAGATATAAAACTATGTTGTACAGTTATACAATATGTTGATTAATTTATTGAATGCTGCTTAACCTCCAGAGGCAAATATTTCATGCTTATTTAGGACGAGAGCATATTAATGAATGATGATCATGAATGAACCATGCTTTGTACTAGACCGACATGCTGAGCCAGATTTTGTGTGCTAGCTCACGAAAGTAACAGTCTGCAGGAAGACTGCCATTATTCTGAGTCTGGGCCGACCAGTCTTTGATCTTACTCCTTAATGCTGCGTGCTTAGTGCAGAGCAGAAAACACCAATTTTAATGTCTTTGTTTTGAACCTCCTGGGGATCGAACACACAACCTTTGGCACTCGAAGCGAGCATGCAAACGATTGCACAACCGAGGCGGTAAATACAATAGGTAATGTTGTTCTGAATGTGAAATCTAAAATCAATACGGATTGATAAAAACTCCGTAACTTGGAAGTAATATTGTTCAGGAGTTAAAAAATCCACCTATACAGGAACAATAACTGTTGTATTCAGATCATGTTTGTGATGTTGTAAATTGTGAAGATCAAAGATTAAAATGAACAAGATTGTTTGTTTGTTTGGTTGGGGTTTAACACCACTTTCAACAATATTTCAATCATATGAGGGTGGTCAGTTTTACTGGTGGAGGAAGCTGGAGTATCCAAAGAGAAACACCGACTTTAGGCAGGTAACTGACAAACCTTATCACCAGCGATGAGAGTTAAACAAAACCCGTTTTTGTATGGCAAAAAGTCAGACTCGAAGTCCTGCAGTATAGGTGATAGACAACTGTGATCTGAACAGGTAAGTTTATATCTACTTAGACACCCAAGCCCCAAATGAACAAGAAGAAGGAAAATAGACTGCTATCTTCCCAACACATTCCATAAACAGAAACAACAGAGCATACACCTCTTTACTAATGCATATTACACTAAAACACTTGTTTCGTCTCTAGATTAAAACACAAGTGCATTCATTAATAAAAAAAAAAACTGATAGAGAGGTTGAGTAAATTTACATTGCTGTAGATTTAAATCTTTGTCTAATTTAATGTGTCATTGTGGCTTACATGGTATATGTTCCATTATTAACCTGTACTTTTTTAAAGGAATGTTGAAAGACCAATGGCACTATAATGTTCTATAAAAGAATTTAGATGATAAATGTTTGATTTGATGTTAAAAATAGCTTGAATCTGACTGGTCAACAATTAAATTTAGGTGATATCTTTTCACTGAACTTACACAAAAGGTCATAATCTCACCCTTATGAAATAAACAATGGTACATGTGTGTATGATACATCAAAATTTTATCTTATATGTTTTACTTTTCTAATTCACTGTTAAAGACTATAAACAACTTTTATACTAAAATATTTAAATTACACTTTGTCATTCTCAGTTTTAAAACCAACAATTTGCTGAGCATACTCATTTAAACAAACATTACATGTCAACACATTTACTGTACCCTGTTAGAGTACATGCTGCTGATGTTTCTACTGAACATTTTATAATTAAACACATTTACTGTACCCTGTTAAGAGTACACTACAATAACACTCAATCTGAAGTCTGATTGGCTAGGACATACTACAACACATGACATAGTAAGTAGGAGCCAAACAAACAAACATCATTCACCAAAGCCTATATAATCCATCTTTTTTTAATAAATATTTTTTATACATATATATAGATATATATAATATTTTTTAGTGGAAGACATATATTACACAACACGAGAAGTGAGGATTAAAAATATGACAAAACTAGCAGAAATAAAAATGTTTATTTTACAAAACATGTGGGTAATTTAATAAAATTACATGGGGATCAAATGGTTTTTTACTGGCTTGGATATAGATACTAATACTTCGTAAGACTATTGTTCCTTCAATGGCAAAACACAAAGATTTCCTTTTGGTGTAGTTAATATGACCATTACTTGTCTAATTTTTAGTTTAACAAAAAAATTTTTATAACAAAAAAACCTCTCAGTATGGATAGAATATTTAGCTTATGACAAGGAAGTGAAAGAAAACCGAGGGACGTCAGGTCTATTTGAATAAACATCAAAGGTACACAGGGAAGCACAACAGCAATTTAAAAGTGCCTTTCCAGGGAGCCATTATGTTATTGACCATTTCAGGTCGGATGATGCATTAACACAACATGAGTTACTTTTTTTCATTTCTGGACCCCATAGACCTCCAGGCACCATGAAATGCAACTGTGAGTGATTTGAAGGAAAGACAGATATGTTAAAGGATTTTCTACAAAAAAATCAATATTTTCAAGTTACTGCTGACAGGCATTTTAGGGGTGCACTGTCATTTGGGCCTCTGGAGCCTACAGTTACAGTCAGAACCCCTTCATGTTTGGTTTTGTGACAAGAATAATGGTCCATGCCCATGTCAGATAACAAGAAATATATTAATTTTTTTTTTTTGATTTTGCCGCCTACCAAACGCAAAAACACCAAAAATGCCATTTTCCAAACCCTAGGCTGAGAGCATTGTAGCTTGTAGTTGTCCTGTACTTTCATAAGGTATAATTATTTGGGAAGACTGAGGCATATTCTATTAGAAGCCACAGTCTGAAGTACAAGGGTTTTTGCTGCTGGTTTCCATGGCAACCAAAATGTCTTTTCAGCTGTGATCGGGTTTTGAAAATTTTGCCATGAAATTTTCTTTTTCTTAATTTTGCTCTATTTGACCTTTTAAGAAAAAAATTGTGATGTTATTATCATTTTAACCAAAAGACAATACAAAGACTATTTTGAAATATTTTTCCTCAGTGCACAACTTATTTCAGATAGATCTAAGGCCATTTTACACTAGGGAGTGTTGTGATGGGGAGGAGAGGTTTCATTAATAAAAACTGTTTTTGATCGATCAGAAAATTTAGAAATTTGTTCATCTTCATTATACACCAAGTTAGTTTAAGGTTCCAAATTTAGTTAGTGTTTATAATGTACTAGTTAAACAAGACTTTAAAGGTTTTTGACTTGCATTTGTTACTTTTTTAAGACAAATAACTAAGAAGGGGTTTACATGAAGGGACAAGGTTTGATTTACTTTACAATGACTAGAAATAAAAGCTGACACAGTCAGGTCCATGTAAGAACTACAAAAGCTGACTTAAGTGAGGTCCATGTAAGAACTACAAAAGCTGACTGTAGTCAGGTCCATGAAAGAACTTCAAAAGCTGACTTAGTCAGGTCCATGTAAGAACTACAAAAGCTGACTTAGGTCCATGAGAGAACTACAAAAGCTGACTTAGTCAGGTCCATGTAAGAACTACAAAAGCTGAATGTAGACCTTGTCACATGCACTATATGTCAAGTGCAGACTTTTTGTATTGTCAAAATCTAAATCTGAACTCACAACATAAAGTGAAAGGGGCAAGTAATTCTAAATGGCCATGATATCCAAGTGCTGTAGTATTCAATTTTTTTTATAACCTGGGCCTGATGAATTAAAACTGTTATCTAAAAATGTCCTCTTACAACATAGTGTGAATCTTCACTGAATAATTTGTGAAAAAATTTTATGACATTTCAAAGAATGAATTATTCACAGCTGATTAAAATGAAATTTTCATTGAGATCTATAGAACACTGTATAATTTACAGCAACATTCAATTAAAGTGATTTCTGGAAAAATTCCATGTTAATTTTTCATCTGTATAAGGAAAATAATTAGTGTAATCTTTCATTTAGAAAAAAAAATGTGAAATTTCAAATTTCATTTATTTAAAATGCAGAGGTAGAAAGGGTCTCATCCTGTCAATGGTAAAGGTCACAATTTGACCTGGGGGTCAAAGTACAAGAATGAAAACACAAAAATGTCTAACATTTGTAAAGATAAAACATGAAAAACAAAATATAAATAATTAACATATACTAATAAAACATTTACAAAAAAACTACAATTTTCTTGGCAAAATATAATGTGTACTTTATAATAAAACAATTACTGTCAAAAAATAAACATTTAGGGGAACCTGATTTAAACCATTTCTACTAAAGCCTGATATCAAACATTTCCTGTTGCCAGTCCATTGACAATCCTTGTCCAGAGTTCTTTTCGACAAGATTTTGATCGTCTCAAGCTCTGTAGAAGTTCCTGGAATTGGATCATACCACCTTGAGTCAGACAGAATGCGTTTCTGGCACTGCATATTGTACTAACAAAGTCATCATAGTCAGCTTGATTGATGTGGTGTATACGTTGATGGGCACACTGGATAAACCTGCAAAATTAAAACGTTAATAAGTCAATACTCTCTAAATAACTTTGTTTTAATTGATTTTGACCAAATTCAGTGCTTAATATATCAGGAAAATCTTCCTAAGTTATTTACAATGAAACAGAATGCAACAATCAGAGATTGCACATCCCCCCGCTTCCCACATAGTCGTATTCCCACATAGTCATACTCCAACATAGTTGTATTCCCATATAGTTGTACTTCCACATAGTCATACTGATGCTATCTATGACTGATTTTTAAAAATCTAATATCATTAGGCAATTTAATTTTCAAAATGGGGGAGGAGCTGACCACTTAATTTGTATTTCATGCTGACTAAAAATATATATGATTAAGGGGTAGGGATCTAAGATGGTGATAAATTAAATGGGTAGGGATATGAACCATTTTCAAGTTACTGTGACAAAAATGGGGTGGGGCCGACCCCAGGGATGACCACTGAAATTGTTTAAGTATGTCAAGTTAGAATTATATGGTTAAGGGGTGGGGATCTCAACTGTTTACAAGATAAATTGAAAATTTTCAAAATGAATTGGGTGGGGCCAAACCCCAGGGGTGACGACCATAACTCACCTTTTGATAACAGATAAGAATACTTATGGTTTAGGGAGGGGAGCTCAACAAGTATTGAAATATCTTGTGATTTTACTTATCTAGGTGTGGCCAAACCCCAGGGGAAGAAATAAAAATTCCAAAATCTTCATCACAAACATCCTTTGAAGTGTTTGCAAAGCACTTAATTTCAACTTTCTATCTTCTTTGGTGTAGGAGGAGTTATTGAACAATCATTTTCCCTAAGGGCAATGCCCCAAGGGTGTGACTGAAATTCCAATACCTTTGTCAACTTAGCAAAGGTATTGTAAGTTGTGATATAAGTTTCAAAATCCGAACTTCTATAATTTAAGCGATTTCATCATTTCTTGGACATCGCAAAATTCATTTTTCGCTCATAATTTGGCCCCAAGTGGTTGAATTTGAATTTTACAGGGTCTATTCCATAATGGTCCATATACTCTTCCTTGATGTCAAGTTTCAAGTTTCTATCATTAACGGTCTCTGAGATTTGCTTGGACACTACAGACGTATGTAAGTACGTAAGGACGGACTGTATTACATGATCCCCTGCTTATCCCTGGGGGGATAATAAACCTTGTTGATCAAGTGTCATACATAAGCAGTTAACTAACCTTCGTGCACTACACTCGATATTGTGAAGTTTGTGAGCTAACTGTGGGTAAATATTCAAAATAAATTATTAACAAGTGTGGACACAAAAATGTCTCGCCTGTATACGTGGCTTTGACCCTATAATCAAGTGGACACAATAATTTTCTAATCAAGATATATCGGCAAGTAATACCGCCAGGACATTTAAATAAAACAAATCAATAGTCAGAAATTTTTG
>JARWCS010349639.1:0-11123 GCA_034783895.1 Geukensia demissa | reverse complement strand
TGGCCATGGTCTTGTCTGTCTTCCGACTTAACGATTTCTGTCTGCCCCTTTGGTATCTTCGAATTCCTTTTACTTATGGAGTCCTCTCCGGTTTACAATATTGAACAATAACTATGAGCATGCATACAACAAATTATATATTCAATATATATACATAAATTTTGAGTAACAAAAAGACAAGAAAAGAGAAAAGTGGGAGGTGGGGAGAGATGATGAGTGTGGAGTTACCAACATAAGAATTAGAACGGATATCAACTTATGCAATCAGGAATCTTTTTGTTTTCTTAATAAATTCATATACGTGTTTAAATATCAACTCGTTCTGTTCTTCTGTTAATGCATTACTGCCGCAGATCGATCAGGCAAGCATCGTGTAACCAGTTGAGATTATTTAACAAATTTAATCTTATATCTGCATAGGTATTACATACGAAGAAGAAGTGGTATGCATTTTCAATATCAGAACCACAATGGCATAATGGACTGGGTACTGTATTTACTTTATACAGGTCATAGTTCAAAAATGATGCACAACATCTTATTTGTGTCAATATTATATTTAACTTTTTAGGGCCATAGGAGTAATATTTAGGTACAGGGATATCAGGTCCATTTGCGCTCTTCAGTTCACGTTTAAATTTAGAAATTGATTCAATATTCCGAATTATTGGATCTAGATTGTTCCTTTTCTTTATAGTCGAAAGGATATAGGATTCACTTGTAACAGCTAACCGACAAAAGGGACAATAATATCCTCCCCATTTTGAAGAGGATATATTGTTGTACTCTGTATATTAGGAGGAATGAGTTTAGATAGATATTCTGGTGCAGAATTATGTTGAATATTGTAAAACAATTGGAGTTTTCTTCTTTGATTTTAATCTAAATCATTGTACATTGCATGTATTTTTAACGTTGTTAAGAAACTGGTAGAAGCGAACGATTAGCTACTAGTAGTGTGGTTTATTAGAAAACCTAGCAAATGACTTTATTGGCTCTGTTCCCATAGCAGTCACAAGAAGGTATGGAATTAATCCAGCCAAAAATTAAACAGAAAGGTTTCAATCAGACAAATGTCTTAAATAAATGACCGTATAATTTGATTTTATGATTTTATAAAACGATTTAAGGGCCTATTGTCTTCTTTTTGTCAAATGTTTTTTCGAGGGATCATAGATTATCCTGCTTTATTGGCACATGTAATATATCAGAAAAATGGTTCAAATGAGATAATAGTAGTGCTTATATGAAGTACAATGACAATATTCCTTTGGTTCAAATGAAATATTGATGAAAAAGTTAGGCAATGGTCTACCGTGAAACTACTTGTAATATTTGTTCAAATGCCTTTTAGAGGTTCTTGTGATAGCTATAGTCAGGCAAATATTTCGTCTATGGACCACATGTATATTTTTTTTTATAATTTTTAAAACCTGTGCCTCAAGATATATTGTCTTCTGTGCAGATGAACAGTACTTGTTACTTACTGTAAATATTAGGCATGGTATTGGTGTGTACCTGCGACAGTTTACATACGACAGAACCTCAGGGAACTGTTCATCTCTAGCAGAGGCATATAAAGTTCTACAATGTACAAACATGTAAACATCTTAGATCACATTTTAATCAAACTATTCGTGAGAAAAAGGCGCTCAAAATGTTTAAATGTTTTTTGAGTATACAAGTATAATATCATTAAGTGGTTGAACTCAAGTTCTATGATGCAAGTTTCTTATAGAACCAACACCGCAATGTTTCCCAATTTAGTATCTCTCAAATAATGATTGTGGTGAAAACTTTGCCCCTTGTAACAGACAATACCGATAACATAGATAAGATAAACACGGTTCAATTCTACAACATCTTTCCTCACACGTCACTGAAATGGACGACGCATGCAAGAGCTAAACATGTTTCTACGTTTCTTTAACAGAACTTGTAAAAAAATCGATTTACATATCGATGAAGAATATAACTTAAAATTACCTTACTCCTGAAAACAACGACCCATTTGCTGCACCAAATGTTGAACATAATACAAATATTGGCATAATTATACCAGCTGATCCCAGTACTTCTTCACCCCATGTCTGAAACAGACCAATTTAATACTTGTCCTATCCAAATCACTAAATTACTGTGTTTTATATAGCTTAACGTTGTTATATATCCTAACCCATAACAGAAGTATGTATCAAGATGATAATACATTTAAAATACTGAACATTTTGTTTGTTTGTTTGTTTGATTGAGAAATAAAGCCACTTTCAACAATATTTGTCAGAACGCGTTGCGCAGTTTGAATTGTGAAGGATTCCGAAGAGAACCACCAATCGTGCGCGTGTTATTGAAAAATCTTATCAAGTGTGATATGAGCTGAAGGCATCTTTTTGTACGGTACAGTCAGGTGCGATTTTATGCCCTCTAGGTGGAAGGCTACAGTTGTCTTCACAAGAAAGTTTAAATCAACCTACTACCACCTCAGCATTTTGTACTGGTAAGCAAAGAAAGAAATGGTTTTTAATTTGAAAGTAAAAAGTGTGGATGGTAGTTGTTTTATTCATACATTCATTAGAAACATAGAACTGAAAGCAAAATTTGCAGCCTTAAACTTGTATTTTTGTTTGATTGTTTATGTGTTTTCCACAATCGAAGCTACTTGTGTGGAACATCTGAAAACAAAATTTAACCACGTCAACATTTTATGAAAGAAAATCCCACAAAATGTTAATTACCATATGGGTCTTCATTAAAGAAAAACGCTCTTACCACAGCTACAGCATCAGAGTTTAACAAGCCATCTTTTCCAAGTACGACCAGATACGATATATTAGTGAGGACATATAACACAGTCACTAGTAACACACCAATGATGTTTGCTCTAGGCAGATTTCTATAAAACAACATTATTCTGTTGACTTATTACACTCTCGTGTTAAACAACGTTTTAGGCAACAACGAAATAGACGTTTTACATCTTACAAATCAGTATAACAGTTAATATCAAGTGGTTAATAGATTGCATATTATTTTTCTTGTACATGTATAGTTCTCTCTCTTCCAGGAAAATTCTTATTTGTTATACACGATATAATATAACACCTATTAGAGTTATTGTTCTTTGGTCACTTCTTACAAACAACCAACTTAGTTTATCATGATTCTGCAAAATGTCGCTATCAGCAAAATAAATTTGCAGTTGAAATATTTTTAAAGTCTATGGAAAAGAGCAATAATCAAAGATATTCCTACAAACACTGTCCACATTCTGTCAAAAAGATAGGAAAAGCCCAAAAACTGTTGGACTGAGAAACTTTATCGTAAGTGGAATAATTTAATACTTTTTCCAATGGTCATATATGCGACATCTTGAGTACAAAACATGTGACCATGACGAGTAAGATTGAATAGTTGAAAGTTACTTAATGTCAAGCGACAAATATTTCATGCCTATTCAGATGTTCAGGACTAGAACATATTGATAAGTGATGATAAATGAATTATGCTTTGTACTTGACCGACACGCTGAGCCGGAATTTTAACGGGCTAGCTAAAAAAGCAACAGTCCACAGGATCGAACCCATGACCTTCTGTACTCGAGGCCAGCACGCTAAACATTACACCACCGAGGCGGTCACGAACCATAAGAGTAAATTTACAAATTAACATAAAAAACCCGAATGTGACGTTAACTTAACCATATAATGCCAAGGAATTCGAATGCAAGCGATGAGCTTAAGTTCAATATTGTTCTTGAAGAAGAAGTTAAGGATATTATGTTTTTTCCTCTGTTAAGAATATACTAACAAATCATTTAAGAATGTAAATTCAGAATGTAAATTCTAATTACGAATAAAGAGAATCAGTAATAAAGTAGACTCACACGTAAGGATTTTGCAGCTCTTCGGTGACATAATTCAAATTATTCCTAAAAAGAAACCAAATTCTTAATTAGATATATTAGATATAGTTAGAACAGAGTTAAAAAAAGATATTAAAAATTAGCATCATGTCAAAATGACTATTTCACTCAATGTTGAATTCAAGTCAATATTATAAAAAGATTTTACTCTACAAATTTAATCCTTAGATACATTTGACAGATATGGTGTTTATTAAATCAACATCTCGACACGTACACATGTTCCTATTTTTGGCCCCTAGCCTGTATGATGAATGAAAATCCAGGAAAGATTTGGACTTTTATCACTCTCAAAAATCAAGTTTAGAATAAGTTTCGGATTTACGACTTTTTTTATTATTTATTGTTTTTTTTCAAACAAATACAATACAATACAAATACAACGTAAATTTTCACAAAGCACATTAGACAAACAACAACAAAAAAGAAATAAAAGAACAACTGTCGCTCACACACCCATTCAAATACCAGCCTAAATATCAGCTTATAAATAAACCAGATAGCCTATTGCATCTTTTACAAAAAAGAAAAAAAGCTTTCTTCAGAAAAACAAATATTTTTTCCAAACATATTAGTCAAAAAAATACATGCGACCAATGCGATTAGAGCCAAAAACCTCCCATGATCAACAAAAATATTAAAGGGAAAGACCACCTTTGTTATACACGGTGGCCATACGATCAATACTCTAAAGTTTTAATCAACACTCTAAAAGTTCACAACCCACTGTCGCCGCGAGAATCTGGGGCTTCTCCGGTGACTGGGGAATCTACCGGAAGTGCAACTCCAATATGTCCTTTTCATTTTCCATTTGCTTTGATCTTAACATATGTTCAGAAACGCGCTCTTCAAACTTTTCACTAATTAAACGAAGATAATTGTCCTTCTGGACTATGGTTTCCTGAAGAGTCTGAATTTGGTATATATACTGCTCTATATATGTTCGGTGACGGTGCACATTGCTGTGCGCTTCTTTCTTTGAATAATTCAATCTCTCTCTTTAGGTTCTCGTTTTAGGATGACAACCGATTCAGAATTTCCATTTTGTTTCGAAAATCTTTTTGAACGGAATTATGCTCCTTTTTTATGTCTTTAAGCTTTTTTCTAACACATTTGAGTTCGAATTTCACTGCATATGAACTATCCACTGTTGTAATAAAAGCAGTGTTCCTTAGGTTTGAAAACGGCATTTCACGAATAAGTTTCTTATTTTCAATAAATTGTTTCATTCTAGCGCCATCACGCCTCTTTTGGCTAGCCGATTTTACCTTGGCCGCGTCCATATTTGGTTGGGTCTGTTTCTGCACTCTAGATTTTGGAGTTTTCGTAAAACACACACGTGCGTAATGTCCGAATTGTCTACACGAATAGCACTGTTTGGTACGTGCAAAACAGTTCTGTGTCAAATGTTTATTTCCACATCGTCCACAAGTTGGATTAAAACTCGTCTGATAAGTCCAGGGTTTCCATTGTGGCCGGAAGCTGTATTCCATTGCTGCAACTCAACCTGTGGGGAACTGGATACTCACTTGCTGCTCGAGATATCAGGAAAGCGTGTCGAGCTAAAGAGTCAACACTGCCCGGTTGTCTGCACCAATTTGTCGCCACGAGAACGCTGACCTCTCCGGTGACTGGGGGATGTGCCGGTCCGGAACCACACACACACAGGGACAGAGCACCAAACAAAACAATGCAAGTCCACTACTGGCTGCAAACTACTTGTATCTCAAACAACGAAACGACTACACTGGTTATCGCGTATAATAATTTAATGAGTTCAGCATAAATACAACTTTACAGAGATGGTGTTGTTCAGTACGATACTGAAATCCTATCTGCCTAACCAAAACAACAAAACATTATTTATAACAAAACAAAATTACATGAATAAACTTGACAAACAGTTTCCATAAAAAGTGACAAATTCAATTAGCGGATTAAAGACAAATTAGCACAGCGATAATACCCCTAACAATAAAGTGACAGTTTACACATTCCGGATTAATACTTGTAAAAATGCTAAATAATGAACATTAAATGTCGCTAATTGAAAAACAAATTAAAACATGTATTAATTAAGCTGAATCGCTAAAACCTAGATACGAAACATTTTAGTCACTTAGAGACCTGTGAAAATTAAATTTTAAAACATAAAAAACTATGAATACTTATTTCAATAAAAATTGGTAAAATATTACTACAGAGTCCAAAATAAATTTTTGTCCTTTTTTCACTGCGACAATGTGATCGAATTAATAGAGACTCAATTATGTAGAATTTGTCTTTATAATTTTATAATGTTTTCTATCCTGCAGACATAATTACATGTTTTGCCAAGGGTTTCATGTAATTTGCCAATATATTAAATAACAAAGATAAAAGACTTATAACAACAAATAGAAGACCTAACAAGACATAACTTGCTACTCAGAATGTTTTTTCTAGTTTCCTTTGCTTTCAAAAGCTTTCATTTTTGGGGTATTGTGTCACTACAATAAATGAAGCCAGAAGCCAGTCGATGTACATGTTAACTGGAACTTAACCATTTCTTCACAACTTGTCTTCTAATACAGATTTGTTGCAATAATAAAGCCAATCCTGTGCCTTTATAGTTTCTCAATAATGATCTAATTAAAATAAAGCATCTATACTTCCATGCAAATCGTAGTTATCTACCTCTTTAAGGCAGATGCTGTAATAGTACGTCACGTTTACTTCATTGCAAGACTAAGATATTTTCTAAATAACGGTAATTATTTTCTTGTTTATGACAATGTGACATATTTCAATAAAAAGTTTTAAAATTTTTCAAAATTGACCGGGAACAACCTTGAATAGGGGTTTCTGCAATTAAATATAAGCGCTGTCGACAAGACAGTGTCCTAAACTATGCATTCAAACTACGTACACACCTTAATTTTGATATTTTACAGGATTATGTTAAATTCAAATTATTCCAAGTAATTGCAATGACTGTTCAAATTCTAGAAATACGCAATGCCTTGGGTTTTTCACAAAAAAGTAATTAGGAGTATTCCATAAAATTCACAAAAAATTGAATTCTAATGTTTTCACCTTCTGTTTCAAGTGTGTTTACAACGAATGTTACGTTTCGCGGTATCCTCCATCGTATTATAAAACCATTCTTGCAAAATTCTGATAATTATAATACAATTTAACAAATTTTCAACTTTTTACACATTCAAGCAAACTTATATGGCTATATACAGAAGAAAATCATTTTTCATAAAACATATGCAGAGAATCTATTTTTATTTTTAAATTTCTTTATAACTTTATTTTTTACTTTTAATTTCTGCCTCTAAATTTGCTGCAACAATTTTTAAGGGCAATATTTTTTATTGTTATTTTCTCTAAAAGGGGCAATATATTTTTTTTAATTTGTGCCATTAAAAATGAAGCAGCAGTTTTTAGGGACAATTTTTTTTTGTATTTTTATTTTCTGACTCTACATTTGCTGCAGCAGTTTACGGATAAATATTTTTACCTTTTTTTCTGCCGGCTGATATCGGCCATCGTAGTATGTTGTCCGGAATGATATAAAATAAGAATGTCTCTCCTTTTAATATCCCCTGAAATCTCATGGTTAAATAATTCGATAATGTTTTTACCGTAAATGAAGAATGAAATAAAGTAGAGTGAAGGCAGAAAAGGTTCTTGCAAGTGAAGAGAGATCTTGATTTCTAAAAGGTTTTTGGATTATTTCAAGTAGGTTTTATATTGGTATAATAATGTTTTCTGATATAATGACCTGAATGCTGTAACAAGTGGAGAGGAATCTTAATTTAATGCATCTGACAAATGTCTTGCCTTTTCTGGCAACAAATTATCTTTTTGTGTGTGGCTTATTTGCCTAGAATCTATGACCCCCGTTGCTAATTTTTTTATCATGAGGGCATATTGGGAATACAGTTATATTGAGGACAACTTGATTTTTTTTAGGTGCTTGATTGTCCCAGTAAGAAATTCTGTCAGATAATCTAGGCAATAAACCATGATGACTTTTTGAGGTCGTATATCTTGTAATCTGAAAGATTGTGGCAAAATCCCTGGTATGGGATAATTTAATGCTATTTCATTAAAAAGGCTTTCAAAAACATAGAGCTGAAAGATAGATAACCGATGAAAAAGAACGTATATGTTTAGGGCGCAGAGTGCATCTAATTTCTGATTGCAACACTAGTTACATTGAATGAGAATACTAGATTTTTATATTACAAAGAGCAAAAATTGCGTCATATCAAAACCTTAAAAGTCATACTGGAGCTTTAACTGTGTTCCAACGCACAACAAACCGTCACTATACAATGCAACTTGTTGAATATTTTAAAAGCTTGTACGATGTGAAATCACCAAATACTCAACTATTCGAAAGTTAATATACAATTGAATATCCAGCCGTCGTTAAAAGTATTGTAGTCTGATGGTGTTCTGGGAGTTTGTAAGACTTCAAGTGACGTAAGTGAATTTAAAGAGTTAGTACTTAGATTTAAACAGTCTTTATAAAATGTGGAATGGATTGATCCCTTTCCAGGAGTTAATCCATTTCCTTTATATTTCAAAATTCGTCCACTATTACAATATTTTAAACATTTCACCACAATATTTCACAAATGTGCTATTCTAGAAACATGTAAATAATACATCAAACTAGTTGTATCACTAATAATATCAATTACATCAAATATTTTCTCCATTGAAAGTCAAACTTCCATTATATTTATGTTTCTGTTCGTCGTTGTCGTTTGTAGTTTGATAAGTTGAATTCTTCTGTCATAATACCGTTCTTTAATCTTGAACTCTAGAGCCTATTTTCAAGTAGTTGATTTTCTAATACACCAAATTTCTGTCTGCAAAATACAAAGATATGAATTGACTTACCAATGCTTGTAAATTTTAAAAGGTCAATATAAGTCTCTTCCCATTTCGATTTGTTTGGATTTTAGTGCATATTTTGCTATGTTTGGGTCTTGGACTTCCTATGTTTTGGTTCTGGTGAGAGGTTACTTCTTGATATGCACATATAGCATACTTAAATTCTCAATATTTATTCAACATTGGTCATTTTGTAATTTATAAACCATTTGATGGACTATGTTTGTTGTTTTTTTAAAATTCAGTATTACAACATGTCTTTTCCAGTGTAATGCTGCTTTCAGGCCTCTGCTAATTCTGCTTGCAGGCAGGTCGTTAAAGTAGTAAATGAAAGTCTTGTCGATTTGTAGTTTGAATATTTTCTACACAATATCTCTTTGTTGGTTTCATTGAAAAGTGTTTCATGAAAGTCTGATAATTCAATAGTTGTAGTCGAGATGTTCAAATACGAGATCAAGATTTATTTCAGATAATATAATTACAATTTGTCAGTGACAGCTTCGGTTCAAAATCTAAGACACGATTTTTCTTGCTTTGTTGATACAATTAATTATTCAAAAATGAAAATTAGCAAGCATAAGCCAATGAACAAATATTTCCTATATACCAACTATACGATTCTGAGATACCAATGTTATCAAAGCATAGAAAAGGACAAAGGTCTTTAAGCCACGTTTTTGACCAAAGAATTTAGCTATAAAATTGAAAGTGACTTTTATCTATTATTCTACATCGTTTGATTCGGAACATGCCAATTAAAAGAAAACACAACAGTTATTTTATTTTAATTGGCTCCACAACGTTCACATGGCACATTGAAATTGCTTTAAATGTGAAAATACTAATAAAATACTTAATTTTATACAAACTTTTATACAGTTTTGTCGATTTTGACATGAATTGCACAAAAATACAAACCAAACTCTATAGAAATATAGATCTATCAAGTACAAATCTCAAGTTAAAGTTAAAATATCTTTGTGATGTTTTTGTGCTCTCATCTATTTTGAACTAAACACCTCCAAAAATAGTCATTTTTACAGAAAATATTACATTCTTGTTAAAATAGTCAAATAAGCCGTGCTTTTATGGTAAGTTTAAGTTATAAATTATTAAACGACCTTTTATTTAACAACATTTTCACAACAACTTATCGTTGTGTCATAAAATTCAGTCCCCGTCTTGTCCTTTCAAATCATCAAATTAATGTCCATTTCCTCTTGCAATAGCATTGAATCAATTGATTTCTCTGTCATTTACACCACTATTTCCCATTCTAAATTTCATGACAAAATTAAAGCTTTAGTTTACCTTTGCTTTGTTTTAAAAGTGAAGCAAAAGAAAATTTATGGGTTGGCAAAAGAGGGGGACAGACACGGCAATTTTGAGAATATAAAGTAGACAGGACATGACACATACTTTACATATAGAACTAAAAACAAACATACATGTGTTCAATGCAGACCCCATCAAAAACCGGGGAGGTGAACTCAGGTCCTTCGGAAGAGAGCGCAGTTCCCGCCGTTTTAAACGGACACCTACCGCATAGTCCATTTTCCAAACAGGTATTAGTCATGGTACAGTTCCTTTTGAAAAACGTATGAGCCGGGAGATATATACGCTTGAATGTTATTGCAGATAAACGGAAAGTTATTGGTTATTGGAAAGTTAAAGTTATCACATTTGTGATATAGTTTTGTATGAAACCTTCCCCTATTGTCTAATTCAATATGCAGATCAAGGTTTAAGGCAGACGTTGGGGTGTCTGTTGTGTCTAAATTTCAAGCTCATTTGGGTAGATGAGGTGAAGATAATCAAAGAATCGAGCATTGTTCAGTGAAAAAAAGTCAATTATATAGCGGAGGCTGAAATTAAAGGTTTGGGATAGCTGTTTTCTCACATTCGGGATAATGATATCCATGGTTTTCACGGATCGAGATTTCTCTGTCTTACACCGGGGGTGAAAGACAAGCTACACGCATTTATTCCCGCCAAATTCATTTTTCATTGATAGTTATCCTAATATCGATTACATTGAGATTTTAATTTATTCGGAGAAAAATAATAGGATTATTATAATATAAAATGCTGAATAAACGTTTATTGATGTATTTAAATTGTGTAAACACTCCGATTTTTTAAAAGCGCAAATTTTTGCACGCGCTTATTGTCTGTGACGTTGCATAATGACAACAATGGCGTCAAGTGTTGTGTGTACAATCTCCGTCGCAGAGACGCTTCAATGTATGAATACTCATACACGAGTACGTCTCTGCATTCAGCCATGCTCACAATAGCAAGATCT
>JARWCS010349628.1:0-11123 GCA_034783895.1 Geukensia demissa | reverse complement strand
AAAAAAAAATCCCTGCCTGCCTGGTCTTCAAAATTTTTTTATGTTAGGGGAAACCAACAATCAATTTTCTTTGGCCTTATATAGATTGTAAGGTTACAGGCTCATCAATATTAAAGTATATATTTCAACATCAAAACAATTTGTGTCACATCTGCTTAATTAATAAACATTTTTTATTAATATGCCAAGAATCATTTTATAACAGCAAACTGTACTTTACAGATATTACTATTAAGACGCCAGCTCAGTCCATCAACAGAAGAAAGAGTAAAAGACCTGGTTCTTATAAAGGCTTGGAGAAACAAGATTTCAAAGATATTGCCAAAAGACAAGGTAAACCTTAAAATCTTACACATAAATTGAAATATTTCATTATGATAAGCATTTATTACATTTGACAACTGTGAGATGGTTTTCTTTTTTACAAAAATATTAGAACACACTGTTAGTACTTGTGTATTTTTCAAATAAAATGAAAAAAGTTAAAATTTGCAGATATTATCATTAATTCTAGATTATGTAAAAATGATGGTTATTTATTGGTCAAGAATCGTGATATTTTTCACAAATACAACATTGATAACAACTAAAGTGGTATTGGTCAGTGGTATATGTTAAAAAAAACCTGCCACACAGACTTTGCTTGGGAAACTTTTTGTCCCTTTTCTTATATATTTTGCAAATATCTCTCCAAAACATAATATATTTCTTTATATTTACTATTTTATAACTTAGGTTGATTTAACATGTCAGCAGATTTTATTAGCTACATGTATATAGATACAATTCATTATTTCATTTTAGAACATAAAGAGTATCCAGCCACTTCTAAACATCGCCATGGCAAGAAAGTCTGTTTTTGATAAAGTTATACGCATATTCAAGATGTTTTCCACACATGAATTAAAAGATCAAAAGGAAAGGGTATGATGATTGATAAATATAATAATGAGTACATTCCCTCAAAGGTTCTGGTGGGCTATTGCCATCACTCATCTGCCAACTTTTTACTTAAAGATCATTCCCTGTGCATCCTCTTGATGGATTAGAACCAAACATTAGTGTAAGGTTCTTTTTTTGCCTTTGACCAAAAATCTACATGGCAAGATGGCTGTAAAACAAATATGTTTATCAATTTTGTAAAGCACCAAATTTTATTTAGCACTCTCACCAGCCATCAGCTGAGCATATATATATATACATTGGAGTCTTTGGAATTCACTTTTAAAAGTAAAATGGAACAAAAATGTTAGTGGGTAGGTCCTAATGGAGGTCCTCTTTCAAAATGATATCCAGCAGTTCATTATATTATCTTCTAATTGTTTGCAATAATGCCATAACTCATTTTGTTCTTGCCCCAACATTAGTTATGTTATGCATGGACCATTCAGATTGATATAACCACGTTAATAAAAATATCATAATATTTCATAAATAAATTACATTTTCTATAGGGATTTTTTTTACCTTTTTATTATGTTCTTAAATGCAAAACTAAATTACAAATTTTCAAAAGCTATTCCTTCTTGTCATTTTCTTAAAATTTTATACTAGTTTAGCCTAAAATATCTTTGTTAGCAGTAATTATACTGCGAGTATGTTATAAACAGTGTAAAACATGGCCTTTTCCACATCTGCCCAGTTGTCATCCATCGATCCATATAAGCCCTTGACTAGCATCTCCAGATGAAAACTGAGTTGATATGGAAAAGGTAATGTTTTAGTCAGTAAAATTTATTTAATGCTTCTATATGCATATCCTAATGAAGCTATTCTCAATTAAATCTGCAATAACAATAAAATTCTATAAGTGCATCATTCATTTGTTAATCAGTTCTGTAGATGTTGTTTAACTTCAGTGCAGTAGTAACAATACTGTTTTGTTATTCACAGAAATCCTCTGCTGTTAAGGTAACTCCAATGAACAGCACCAGCGCCTGGAAGGCCATGATGACCATTGATGATGACACCATAGATAACCTGTTAGGGCATGTCACAAACAGGGAAATGTCCTTGGAAGAGTTTCAGAAGGTAATTCCAAAAATAAGTTGTTTTCATCAATACTGTTATTTCATCTTCTGTAAATAGTAACCAAGGCCTTATTGGCAATATTTCAGTTGAAGCATTTGCATATAAAACAATCTATTCGTAATTTGAGCCACTTTCCTTTGATGTGTACTGGCTGATAAAATTAATAATTGTGAACTGGCTGGATTACAAAGATGGGTCAGTTGGCAAATGACATGCATCAACTTGCAGAGTATTAATCTGCTACAATGTCAACCAATAAAAATCACCGACGTCCCACAATGGAATTAATGAAGGTCAACGTCTTTACGTTTCCAACGTAAGGATAAACGGCTTTTGCAGAAAACATTAGAAAATAAACATTTTTGTCACAAAAAATAATTTTTGCTGACTTCGCTGAATAAATTCTAACTTTGCAACATCTGGAGCTCCGTTGTATGCTTCTCATCTAACATTTTGAAAATGGACCCCTTCTTGGAATATTATAATAAATTCACTGATGCATCATACCAAGATAATAACTTAGAAGAACATGAACTGCCACAATTTAGTCTTGCTCTTAAATTTTACACATTCAAACCAGTCAACAACTCTTTCCATTCAAAAACCATGCAGTTTCCACGGATTCCTTAAACCCAAAAGTCTGTCATAAAATTTATGTAACAAGTTGTGTCAACTCCTATTGCATTGTCGTGGTCTGATTTTACACCAAGGTCTCACGGTGAATGGCCAGTCGTCTGCTCGTAAATTACATGCTGCAGGTATTTTACAATATATACATACCCAAGAAAAATAGTCCCATTTTATGCTTGTTTACATTTATTTTGTAAATTACTGATAAAAGGTATAAAGGAAAATAAAAGACTGTTATTTTACAGTGATAAAACCAGTATCAGAAACCAAACGTCCTTTATTCCATATTTAATTTGAATTTGCAGTGAGAAAGGAATCGATGAAATCCTGGGCCCTGTTGTTCAAAAGTTTATCACTTTTTCAAATATGCCTCTATACCAATGACTTATCAGGATATTTACCGGTAATGAAAATTTGCACTTAAGTTCCAGTGATAACAATGTCTCAGCATGCAAAATTTTATACTTGTAATATTCCAAGTTGAAAAAATTAAGTGGTTAACTTTTGTACAATTGTCCCCTGTTTTATACAATGTTGAACAACTCTTCAGAAAATTTAAATTATTTGTTGCAAAATGACATATTCCAAAATAGAGGGTAAATAGTATTGCCACCATGAAAGGAAGCTCTGGAAATGGTGTTACCACCAATGGCACAGTCCACTTACGACTTAAGGAGTTAGGAGACTCTGTTTCAGAGATTAGCAAAATTATTTGGAACTGGGCATGCACAGACATGTATTTCCCATATTATAAAAATATTAAAATTAAATGTAATTTTACTTATCTGCATTTGAATGGAGTTTACAGTATTATATTTGAAGACTTGCGAGCATCAATTTTGATTTGATATTGGCAAATATCTGTTTATGATTAACCTGAATTTCAGAAAGGAAATTTTGTTTTATTTTCTTTTTAAGAAATGTGAAGAAATAAAGAAATATCGTCTGCTTCAGAGGCAATTGATCAAATCTACAGATATGGCATGGGAAAATATTATTTTACATTTCTTTGATGGAAGTGATGCTGAGGCTGAATCCTCACTTCATCCTTTCTTGGGGTAAGTACATAAGATTTAGAATAATTATTGTTATCTATTTTTCAAATTGAAAACATGTTCTCTTATGTGCTAACCACATAAAGTTTTCACCAAAGAATCTTCCAAAGTTTTGCCAGTTTTTAAAAAAATAATTACAGACTTCTTTTCCTTATTTGACAAACATATTATTTGGCAAATTAACTTTTTGAGCTCAATAGACCCAGAAAGGTTGATAAAGGAGTTGGACTTCTTTAGTGGATGTAACAAAATCAAGAGACTCGACTTTGGAATTTCCGTGCTAAACCTGCTGTATAAAATCTGTTACAGTATCATGCATTTTTTCAGCATGTCAGACTCTCCTGAATTTGAAGCTTTCATAAGAAAGTTGATATTTAAGAAAGGAGAAGTGGAGTCAAAGATGGTAGCTGTGAAAGAAGTAAAAGCTGCAGACTTTGTATATATAGCAGAAGACGAGGTAATTATATACATTAACTGAAAATTGCATTCCTTTCTTGTATTTTCACTACTGCTCATCTGAGCTCATTGTTAATATGGGCAATTTCTTTTGGTGGCATAGAATATGATTACATAAAGATAGTGACATTGCTGTAAAAAGATAAACTGACAGATTAATAGTGTCTACCGATATAAAATCTTAAATTGCTGTGTGGGAAGTCAGATTCATACTTTATTTTGCTCAACAATAATAAAACATTACTTTTAAGTTACACATTAATTTGGCTTGTCCCTAAAGAGTGTGATTCAGGTTAAGACCAGGGGATAAAATCATTATCTTCCTTAATATCCATAGAAATGAAGATTTTAACACCCTGAAGTGCCCAAGTACACCCTAAGGCAAATACAGGGGGCTTATATAAACATAGGTAACTGATAGTTAACTGTAGCTGTGTACATTAATTATTAAATTTTGTTAAATGGTAAGAAATCATCAAAATATGGGAAAAATATAGGCTTTGAGGCTTTGAATTTCCTTCCTCTTAAGTTACCTATTTTGTAAAATTTAACATGTTCAGTTTACAGGATTTCATGCACCTTTTTCATTCACAACTACAATTATATAATACAAGGAAAATTATTATAGACATGTGTTTTGTCTGTATTTTTAGGTTAAGGAGGACATTATCCGCAGGCTACATTCTAAGAACATAGAAAATGCCACAAACAAATACACCATGGTTTCTTTTGGAAATTTGGATGTTGCGGATAAAGTTGCTGAATTTTCGCACAATCAAATAGCCATAACATTTCAACAGAAAAAAGGATCAGGTACCTATGTAACTTGTAGCAAGTCTGGTTGCAAAAATACACAACTATATTCACAGTAAAGGCATTTAAGAAATTGTACATGCCAGCCATAAGTTGTTTAACATGTGCTGGAATTGTTTTTACATTAATTTTATCCCAAGCATTAGCAAGGGAAAAAATATTTGAAAACAATGACAGCCCATGTGACAATAGACACAAATTACAGCTGCCATGAATTATTTAGATTCTTATTTTGTAAACACAAAGTATTCAGAAAAATGATGTTTGCTTTTATTTATGCTGTGCACAAAATTCATTGTTATGTTGCAATTTTTGTGCTCAAAATATATTAATTGTGAAGTCATATTGCATGCAAGTTATAACTACATGAAATAATTGGAATTGCAGTTAACCCTGTTGACGTTTTCAGGACCCCATATTTAAACAAACATGTCTTTGATTTCATTGATTTAATATAGAAAAATCATACACACAAACATCAAAGGACATAGTTCTATGAATTCCGGATTTAAATACATCATTGTACTAACTTTTTTAAGTACCATATTCCTAGTATTAATTTTAAGCAGCCCTCACCTCAATGTCATTTGAATTCTTAAGTGTGCCCTCAAAATCCCACTATTACAAAACTTGTCAAAGACAAACATTGAAAACTATAGCTGGAAAAACACAAAAACTAGGGCATCCAGCCATTGTATTACTCAGCAGACAAAACTGGTATATGGTCACAATGGATGTAATTCACAATCATGCAGCATAGGAACAGATTTGTTGTCATGACAGTCACAGGAAGATATTCCCATTGACATTTGTGAAATGGATATTTTTTTATGGTCAACCAAATTATAATGGCATCCTCATAATTTCCTGAGTGATGTCATTAATCTTTCCTTGAGAAACCCTTGTTTCAGAAGCTTTCTTGTCAGCAGCAACCCTCTATCAATAAAATCTTGATAGAAAGCATACTTAGGAGTTAACAGTATTGTATTTGAATATTTGAGATCATCAATTGACCATTCTAATGCAATAGTTTTGTAACGTCTTATTTGATTAGCTTACATTCAATGGAAAATTCACAATCTATTTGCCGTAACTAAGATTAACTCGTATAAAAAGCCGCCAATTAGCCGCCATGTTGAAACAATAGATTTAGTGATTGGCAAATGTAATAAAATAAACAAAATATATTAAATGTCTACCTGAAAATACTTCCTTTAGGCAATTTCAACCAGATTTGAAGCATACATGAAGCCTTAATTTGTCTAAGTTCAAATTTCGCAATGAAAGCATTCAAGTGACATCTTGTTGTTTCTACGTTTATCAGTAAAAAACGTCCACAGTGTTTCACGGAATATTTTTATTGCTTTGTTTTTTTTAAATCAAAATTTCTCAACTACAATTTCATTAGAATGGAGATAACATTATTGTTTTTTTAAGCTTTTTGGACGTAAATCTTGATTTTACTGTGGCAAATATCCATTTACCTGGCTCAGCTACGCGTTAGTCAGTAAATGGATATTTGCGACTATTAAATTAAAACTGATACTGGCAAATCTTTAAACACAATACTGTTAACTCCATTCTAATGGAAGTACGTAAAATTATGTTTAATCTTAATATTTTTTATGCCATGGAATACAAGTCGGTGCATGCACAATTCCTCTTAGGGCATCAAACATGGATTTGACGCCAAGAACATTTCGAAGCTATCCCATCAAAATCAACGTTACAAAAACTGTTGCATTTGAATGAATGGTCATTCAGACTAACAATTTTTTTGTTTTTGTTTAAAATCTATGTACCTAAACTATGACAATTAAAATATTAATAATGTCCTTTGGTTAATATAGTATAACACTACATGAGGTGTCTGGAATCTTCTTTCCAGTGCATTCTTAGTTTTTGTTGTTAACTTTTTAAACATTTTGTATGTACTATATACAACTTTATATTTTTCTTTGCAGAAAACCATTTCACAGATCTGAGAGTGCTGAATGTTGCCCAATTTGGTACTAAGACTGTAACATCTTTACCAGGAACGAGAGCCAACCAACTATTCACACTTAAAGACAATAACCTTTTACCAATATTTGAACTTTTTTGTACTGCAGACACAAAGGTGTTAATTCTTAATTCAAAACTTTTACATATCATACAAGCTTTTAAATCTTTAAACTGTTTTATTTATGTTTTATTTTCAAGTGCTGTTGAAAAAAAAAATCTTAAAAGAAAGTTTCATTCAGTTGAAGAGGAGTAAATATTTTCTATAATTATCCTATTATTGAGTGCGAAGCAAAACTTTTGTCTATATAGAATATAGGACATTTTGAATCTTGTGCTGAGTTTATCACAGAAAATATTCAGTGAGCCCTGAGGCAAAGGGAATTGCTGCAAATTACCAATAAATCAGTATATATGACATTTTTATTATGGTACTGATTTTAGCAAAGAAAATATTCAGTGAACCTGTAGAGTGAGGTGAATATTTTCTAATGATCAAATCAGTACAAGATAAAAAATGTTGGTCATTCTTTCGTATCAGTTGCCATCCTAGTTTTTTAAAGTGGTCTAAAACCTAATGATGACAATGTAGCATTGTTCTTGACACCGACCCAATTATTTAACTATTTTTGCGAGCGCAGCTTTCTACAAGAATTATTGGTCTGTTCAGATCAAAGTAAATTGCTGGGAATAGCTGATGATTATACATTTATAAGCCTCTTCACACTCAACAATACACTAAATATAGAAAATATTCATAATTTTATCTATCCATGAATAGACATTATTTTTATTGTTCATAAAAAGGGAGAGTAAAAATTGTTACCTAAAAGAGAAAACCAATTTGTCACCTAAAATATGTCGGTTTTTTTAGATAATTTCCTAGCTTCTTTGGATGATACAACATGTTAAATGGCTTTCCATGTAATCTCAGATGCAAGCATATTTTCAGTTTATTAAGTTTCTAACACAAACAATTTCAACACGTCTCACACTTCCTTTTAATTTTGTAATTGGATTCAGCTTCTTTTCCCTATGAAGCTGAATTTTTTTTGTGAAGACACTTTTTTGTACAAAGTTTTGAAGTTTTACAAAGTTTTGAAGGAAAATTCTAAATAAAGAAAGTTTAACTGACCAAAAATTCTTGTGTCATCATACAGTTATGTTACTAAATTGCAGCTTTTCTGAAATTCAAGCTACAAAATGAAAAGAATTTAATTATTTTTTTGTCTTTAAATTTATTCTGTAAATATTTTATGGACTGTGCATGTTAAGTGACCTTGAACTGTGATATGTTTTACATATATTTAACCAAAGATATACTTGTTGATACTTCATATATAGAATTGTTCTGTGAATAAATTATTTTGAATGAGTTCTTTCAACACTGTGATATATTCTCATGTACATATATTAATTTTAGCAAAGTTATATTTGTTGACACTTTATATTTAAAATCATTCTGAAAATAAATTATTGTGAAAGAGTTCTTTCAACACATATAGTTATGTGGTTTATCAATGTACTGGGGATTCAATGAAATCATTGGTGAGGATTTAACAGAGATTAACCAGGAAAGATCTGCATCGTTCAAAGACAATGGTAAATCGCACATTTTAAAGATATGTACACACCACTGATATTCTTGTTATATTACCAATGTCCCAATATATATTACAGTAGAAAACAAATGAACTATTTCAAAGGGATTATTATCCATAACATTGATTCTGATGTCAACTGCAACACACAATATTACTCCAAATTTATGGGCATGGTTTCCCAATAATGCATCAAAACCTGTCCACTTTTGAAATCAGAATGCTAGGGATTTAGCCAATTAAATCAAGATTAAAGTAAAAAATGTTTCCAAAAGTATTACAAGGAATCTTCATTGCAGTGGAGCCTCATATGACCGTTTTGACACAGCTTTAATTAAAAGCAAAGACATTTCCAAAACTATTCAAGTTGTCCAAAAAAGATCAGGTTAAACATGGTCTTTGCAAGCAATTATAAAAAAAACATACTTAATGCTAATTAACTCATGTAACTTGTTGAATGCCAAAATAAGTTCTTTTGAGATTGGGCATCTGAATACAAGGCAACCTCTAGCATACATCATACCAATATTCAATCGACAGATGCTAGCATCCAATAACGGTAATAATAATCTGATCATTTGGATGCAAACATCCAGCATTTGTCATACCAACAACCAATGTTTAAGATGTCATCATCCATTGTTTAAGATGCCAATTAATTAAGCTTCCTGCATCCACTTAGATTTGGATGCCAGCATCCAAATAAATTTTTGGAGGCCAGCATCCAGATTATGTGAATTTCAGCATCCAGTTTAATTTAGATGCCAGCATCCATATTATATGGATGTCAGCATCCAGATAAATTTAGATGCCAGCATCCAGACAAGTTGGATGCCAGCATCTCAATTATATGCATGTCAGCATCTAGATAAATTTGGACCCCAGCATCCAGACTCAATGGATGCCAGCATCCAGATAATATGGATGTCAACATCCAGATAAATTTGGACCCCAGCATCCAGACAATAAAGATGCCAGCATCCAGATAAATTTGGATGCTAGTATACTGAAATTTGGAGATGCCCTCATCCATCTGATTTGGGATGCCAGCATCCAAATAATAAAGTTTTCTTACAATATGTGATTTTGGAAATTTAGCATCCCCTAAATCACAAAATGCTGTGTCAATGCACATATCATTATTTTTCTACCCCAAGTTTTTGATATGCCAACTATTGTATTAAAGGGGAAAATGTCAAATAAAAAAAGGCTTACAACATAACCTGTTAGTATATTCTAATTGAAGCATCCCACTGCACCGTCATGTTTTGCACAAGGTTTTTCAGAATCTTTTTTTAACAGTGTCGTAAAAAATTGATATGATAAACTGAAAATTTTCATATGTTATGATGATAAACAAGACAAATTTAGGGACATACAGCACAGTTTTCTGATCTTTCTCCAAATTTCAATTATTTCTTTACAAACCGGGAAAAAAATCAGAAAAACGTCTGGAAATTTCTGCTTTTTTTTCAATATAGCATATTAGAATTGTATCTTGCACAGGTATTTGGCTTTAAATACTCTCAAACAGAATGTCTCTGGTTATATGTTATCAAATAAATCACTAAGTCACTTCGATGAAAAAATATATCGAAAAAATCTTTTCGGAAAAAAATCAATTTTGTCAAAATTTAATTTTTAATGCCAAAAAGTAACAAAAAACAAAGTATGACCCCGAATTTGGCTCAGTTACGATTTCTTAATTTGTAATAGTAATCTTAATCATTATGACTTGTATGTAATGTCAAATTTTATACATTTTTTAAGAATGAGTTAAAAAAATGTCAAATCTTGTTTTTAAAAATTCACAGGCAAGTTAAGTTAGATGTTTAATTCAACGAAAGCCAATTTAGGACCTATCAAAAAATATTTCTAACTTGTTATAACAATTTATAATTCGTGATCACGTTTTCGAATCAGTATTAAAATGTCCGACTTTTTATTCGAGATCACCGGGTTTTTCGAATTCGTTATTTCGATTTCTGGAATTCATTATCTCAAATCAAAATTCGTGAATACGGTTTCTGGGATCAGTTATCTTGAATTATAAATCGAGATAACGAATTCTAAAATTCGAGGTCTTGAATTGCAATCCTTTGTTGCTGATCATAAAGATTACTACGGAAGCCCATTTCGAACCTATTGAAATATAAATTTCTAAGATTTCTAATTTCATCTCGGTTTATTATTCGAGATCACGGTTTATCGAATTCATTATATCGAACTATCGTTTCCTTAATTAGTGATATAGAATTTTAATTCGTAATCACGGTTTCTGGCATTCGTTATCACGAATTTAAATCGAGATAACGAATTTTTAAATTCGAGTTCGTAATCATCAGTTTTCTAGAATTTCAATTGCAATTCGTTATCGCAATAAATATGGACGTAGCGCACGGTATTGCGGGTATTTCGTGTTCTCTCGTGTTTTTGCGGTCTCGTGTTGTAAAGTAAACACAAAAAATATTCAAAACTCATGTAAAATTGCTTGAAATATAAGTTCTTTTATCGCAAAATGAAAAATATAGGAAAA
>JARWCS010349607.1:0-11125 GCA_034783895.1 Geukensia demissa | reverse complement strand
ACTGACATAAGTGAACTATATCAGCAATGAAGGGGGAAGAGCTGGTACCAATAAGAACACCAATGATTTGATGATATAAAGTATTCATGTATTGCAATATCTCTTCAAGACATGACAAAGTCTCAAAATAATGTTAATTTATCACAAGTGATTTCAAATAACTAATTTGTAAATCTAAATATTTTAAATAATTTTATTGGATCTACTTAAGACTTGCATTAATAATGTATTTGGTTTTGGGCTTAAGCTTTTCACAACTGCAGCAATTGTGTGTATGTGCCTATTTGCAGTTGTTATGGAAAACTGAAATGAAATTCTGAGTATGTGCATATTTGATTTTTTTCTGAAAACTAAAACCAAATTGTTCTATTCAATCTGCAACAAATCTTATTAGCATTTTTGTTTTTACAAAGACTGTCAAATACATGTATTATTCCCATCCAAAATTCCATGTCAAAACAAATTCCCTGTAATTATAAAGTTTATTTGTAAATGAAGGGTGGAAACCTGGAGCAAAGATGATTAGAAACTAGAGTCTCAGGAGGCTGAGCCTGCATCGCTGAACTGGCATTTGGCAAAGAATTTTCAGAGGAGAAGATTTTTAAATGAATCAGCCAATCAGAATCAAGATTTGTCTTGCAGCCTGGTTTTTGTCTGATTGAGACAAAATGAGGAAACTTTGTAAAGGACTTTCCATTGATGCTCTACATAACATATTAATCAATATCACCAAGAAGTTTTAGCCAATCAGAAACAAGAATTATCTGTGGTGGCCATGTTTAGTTTCGGAACAGGACAAAATGAGGAAACTTTATAAAGGACCTTCCATAGATGCTCCATCCCAAATGTTATGCAATTTGGCCAAGTGGTTTCAGAGTAGAAGATTTTTAATGTATCAGCCAATCAGAAACAAGAATCTCCATGGCAGCCATGTTTTTTAACCAATCAAAACGAAATGAGGAAAATTTTAAAGGACCTTCCATAGATGCTCCAGTTCAAATAATTATCCATTTGGCCAAGTGTTTTCAAAAGAGAAGAATTATAATACATAAGCCAATCAGAAACAAGAATTGTTCATGGCGGCCATGTTTTTTGTCTGATCAGGTTGAAATGAGGAAACTTTGTAAAGGACCTTCCATAGAGGCTCCATACCAAACATTAATCTATTGGCCAAGTGGTTTCAGAGAAGATTTTTTAATGTATCAGCCAATCAGAAAAAAGAATCCTCTGTGGCAGCCATGTTTTTTTATCCGATCAGAACAAAACATGAACAAATAAAGGACCTTCCATAGATGCTTCCTGTAAAGTTCGGTTACATTTGGTCAGCTGTTTCAGAGGAGAAGATGAAAATGTAAAAGTTTACAGACGCTGACGCAGGACGCCAAGTGATGATAAAAAATACATGGCCTTTGGCCAGGTGAGCTAAAAGTGGAAGTCTGAAAATACAAGTCATGAAAAAGCAAGTATTCTATTGGAGAGAAACAAAAATTATAATATGCATACCCCTTCACATCACAAAGAAGCGATGCAAGCTTCAAATATGAGATAAATAAATTCAGTTCTTTCAGAGATGAAAGACACAGAAAGAGTAAAGAATGGAATTTTATTTCTATTTCTATATTCCCCCATTATAATGGTGAGAGTAATACCAGTGGCCATATATAGCTGATAATTATCTTTATATTTGGCTTATTGGTGTTCATTACTTAATGAACAGAATATTTCATTTGGTCCTGCTACTGATCTTGTATATTCTATATTCTTTCTTTTAATTAGAAGACCCCTTTCCACCCTCTTGTTAATATTACCAGTAATCCTCTGTAGTGAATGTATAACACATAATAATGAATTTACAATAAAATATAATAGTATTAAGTTCAGATTAAATGTGGAATTGACTTTGATAATACCACAAACAACTGTAACACATGTTCAATATATTTGTTTGTCAAAGCAATTTGGTATCACAAAATCAATATTCTTTGTATTGTCATGTTAAGTCTCTGAGGCTTTTAAAAATTATTCCAAAAATTAAAATCAGTTTTAGGAACTTTCCAGAATTTCACACAATACCAAAAAATAAATGGTTGAGGGTTTTTTTTATAACCTCCTAGAGGCCAAGTCCCCATGGGTGACCAGTAAAAAAATTCCTGCCATTCTTCTTTTTAACTTGTCAAGTAAAAGCCGACCAAAGTTTCATTTGGCTTTGTCCAAATAATATGATATAACATACAACTAGTCGAAGCCGCCAAACTGCATACCTCAAGCTACCTGGTTTCAATTGTAACAGCTTTGATTTAATCTTCATCTTGAGTAATTTTACTAAACTGTTTTTTTGAGATAACTAGACATTTCAGAAATGGATATATAGGGGAGGCTGACACCCTTATATATATGGTTTAGGAGTGATGGTTTGAACTATATTTGGGGAAACTTGCAGTATTCAAAATGACTGAGTAGGGTTAACCTCAAATAAACCCAAAAGATGTCTTTTCATATTGATTAGGAATAAACATGGTCTAGGGATTGAGATCTGAACCATTTTAAGATATTATGTAATTTTTAAAATGAGGATGGCTGACCCCCAGAGATGCACATGAAACTTGTTTTTTTTCCTGCTGACTAAGAACATACATGGCTTATACACTCTTCTTTATGTTTGTGTACTGGAATGTATGTTGAAATCTATGGCAGTTTACATATTTCCACCATTGTAATTTGTGAAGTTCCCTTATTGTTATCTTTGCATTCAGTCAGCCACCAACTTGAGCATGAGTCTGTGATTTAGTCACCCAAAACAATTTTTGGTCTAAAAAGGTCAGTAATATAAAGTTGTTTTTAAACAAAATACTAAGTGATAACAGCAGCATATGATGATAATAAGTCATCCTCTCTTGTATTTGAGTATAATAAATATGAAGCTTTTGAAGCCATAATTAGAAAAGATCTTACATAGATGCTTCCTGTCAAATATTGCTCCATTTGGCAAAGAAGTTTCAGAGGATAAGATTTCTATGTTTCTGCCAATTAGAAACAACATGAAAGCAATGTTTTTTGTCCAATCAGAACAAAATGAGGAAACTTATAAAGGACCTTTCAATGATGTTTCACACCAAATATTAATCCATTTGCCCAAACAGTTTCAGAAGAAAGATTTTTTTAATGAATCAGCCAATCATAAACAAGGATATTTCATGATGACCATGTTTTTTTTTCCAATCAAGACAAAAAGAGGAAATTTTATAAAGGACCTTCCACAGATCCTCCAAATAAATATCAATCAACTTGGCCAAGTAGTTTCAGAGGAGATATGTATCAGCCAATCAGAAACAAGAATTGTCCATGGCAGTCAAAGTTTTTGTCCAAACTCGATGAAATAAGGAACCTTTATAAAGGACCTTCTATAGATGCTCCATATCAAATATTAATCCATTTAGCCAAGCAGTTTCAGAGGAAAAGACTTTTCAATATATCAGCCAATCAGAAACAAGAATCACCCATGGTGGCCATGTTTTTTGTCCAATCAGGACGAAGCAAGCAAATTTTGTAAAGGACTTTCAATAGATGTTTCCTGTCAAGTTAGGTGTTTCATTTAGACTTGAGTTTTCATAGGAATTTTTTTTTAATCAGCCAGTAAGAAACAAGAACTGCCTATGACAGCCACATAGTCAGATCCAGATGAAAGATGAAACTTTGTAAAGGACCTCCCATAATACCCATAGATGCATCCTGTCAAGTTTGGTTCCATTTTGGTGGTCAGATCTAGGAAATTTTGTAAAGGACCTTCCACAAATGCTTCCAGTAAAATTTGATTCCATTTGGACTAGCAGTTCAGTTTCAGAGGAGAAGATGAAAGTTTACCGACATACATGTATGGATAACGTATGACAAATGACAAGTGAAGACATAACCTCACATGGCTTTGGCAAGGTGAGTTTTAAACCTAGGAGTTCAAGGAAAAAGGAAAAAATGTGCCCTTAGTTCACCTGTGCAGCTCATTCCCCCTTGGGGTGCTTTTCAATTTCTGAAACCTAAATTAATTAGCCAAGTTTCAATTCCAAAGAGTTTAAGAAGAGTAGAGTAACAAAGACTAAGGCTATCTGTGCATCCCTGTAACAATGGGGATATAAAACATTCAAAACCTTCTGCAAAGTCCCAAACCATAGCCCAATCAGTGGCCTTTGGTTCCTGAGATTATCCTGCATATTACTGACTGTATGTACAATGACCATTCCTTTAATGTTTGCTTTAAGTTAGCTAACCAGTTTTAGAAGAGTTGGTGAAAATGTTAAGAGTTTATTACAAAAGTGATGAGTATAGCTCAACTGGCCTGAAGGCTTAGTAAGCTAAAAGTGATTATTAAACCATGTGCAATGATTATCAACACCATGTGCAGTTAAGCAGTACTTATAAGATTGACAACATCACTATTCAGCTGACATTTCCTGACAATATTCAGCAAAATCACTCCATTAAAGAATAGGAGAAACAAAACCTTTCATTGTTAACACATTGATAATAGTATTTTACTACAATCTCAAATGTCAAACCTTCACATTTCTAGCCAAGGCCTTGAAATTTGAATGTTTATTTATCTCAGATGTAAAAATAAGAATATAAAATTATCAATGCTTAAAAAACAATACAAGATTCTCTATTTTTTTACAAAGGCAAATCCTGATTTACTGTAAAATTTAACTGAACTCGCTACATATTACAACATAGGAAATTGAGAAATAGTACTGTTTTGCATTATCATACAGGCAAATATTCTTAATCAGAATTCTTACCTCATTTCTACATGATACAAGATGACTTGAAGTATCTAGTGACCATTTTCCTGGCTTATTATCACATAGTTAATGATTAAACCTGATATAACTTGAAAATAGTGTGGAAAACATCTTCTTACAAAATGCATCTCCACAATAATAAATAATTCCATTAAAAATAAAAAGCACTTCCTTGAATTGCTGTGCAAATCCTGATTTCCCATCAAATTTCCGTAAAATGGCCAATCCCTGGGTGCAAAAAAAATTCCTTTGTCCCCACAAGCTCAATGGATGTGCACTCATCATGTCAATAGTTATTTTTAACAATAGAATATATATCTACTTACCTTAATATTAGAAAACCACAGGTTATTTTCATGTATTGTATACATGTATCTTTTGTGAATCAAACCACATGCTACCATTATAATCAGTCCCACTGTCAAATCTACATAAAGCCACACTGATGAAGATTTAGTTTTAGTTTCATTATTAGATGGTGGTGGCTTTCCTTTTGCCTTTGACTGGTTTGATTTTCTTTTCCTTAATTCTGACATTTTTTTAACCTGAAAGACAAGAAATCACATACAAGCTTATTATGAAGAAACTTCAACATAACTTGCTCCAAGTTCCTATTTAGCACATCTTACAATTTAAGATGTAATGAAAGTATAGCTTTTTCAACCCTAATCTAATATGTTCTGGAAACTGTCCATTTCCAATGAGTCAGTTCAAAAAGACTATTTAGGTGTCCTTACACAGCAGGAATTTCTAAATGATTTGTAAAACTTTTTACACCCCAGCTAGTCATTTTACGAAAGCCACTTCATAATCTTTTAGAATAAGGAGATGTGTTATGATTGTCTACCATACAGCCATCCAAAACATATACTGGGTAAATGACAAATCTCTACAGGTTGCCTTAAGGTTTTCAATAACATGAATAATGGACAAATATCAAAACCATAAGAAGTTATAGCTATAACCATATACACAGGTGATGTTTTTAGAGAAATATAACACCTATTTGTATTTGTAGTACAATTGAATGAGTTTTCCTCTCTTTGATACTTGCTAATAACACATGCCTGTGACATCCTTTATTTTAACATCAGTTTGTTAATGCAGTAATCTTATAGTAAAATTGGAATTATAATCTAAAATGGAATTTAAAGACAAATCACACTATTTAAATGCTCGTTCAAATTTTGCCAATTTTTGAACAGAGTGAAGCTTACATAAATATAAGTTGAAAATTGCAAAAAAAATCATAGGGTCATCGATGTTGTTATGGAGATACGCATGCGTCAAAAACACGATTTCCGAAGTGTGGACACTCCAATGCTGAATACCCATATCTGCATTATTACTGGATTGATCTTCGTACTTTTTCTTTTTCTTTTTCTTAGCAGTTAATTAATTATATTTCAAAGAGGTATACATTTTATAAACAATTGCTAATTTAAAGCCGTCAAGTATTTCCCGCGCTTTTTCTTAATAGCGTCAAATTTAGTAACTGGGTGGAATCAATCAAACTACTTGTGACGAGCCCTTAATCTCCCCGTTTAAAGAAACTTGGGTTAATGTTAAGTGACAGGTAAAATACTTAAATACTGATATCACAATAAATAAATATTAGAAATGGCACGAAGATAATTGAATGGCCACGGGTCATGACTTGGGACAGGCGCATGCATTATGCGGAGCGGGTACACTAGTTATGTTAGATCTAAATCATCTCCTTTCTTCATGACCAAAGGAAAAAAAACAAAACAAAAAACAGTTAAAGACATAATGTAAAAATCCTACCAAAAAGCATACAAACTACCTAGAAAAGTGTCTGAACAAAATATTGATAAAATCAAGTAAAAGAGATGTAGTTCCAAACAAATGCTCGCAGTTTACGGAAAACAAGCTCAGTTTCTTTTACCGGGTAATAAAGTGATCAAGTCTATCCTCACGAGAGTAAATCAAATACAGAAGTCTACTATAATGATTTAGTCCTGTATCGGCAAAAATATATTAGTGCACTTTAATGCTTAATTCAATTCTTTGTTTTTCATCACTCTCCTTTAATTTACGTAATTTTTAATATACGAAAAGAAAAAAGATAATTTTTTTTCGGAATGACCGAGAATGAGATCATTTTTATTGAAAAAAAACCCGAAAAGTTCAGGTACAAAACTCATAAATGACCTATAAGAACATAACATTGGATTTTAAAAAATGTAAAGACAAAGTATGGTATTCAATGATATCACAGTAGATTATCATAAGGCGAATTTTGCAGGAAAACAAGTCCATTTTAAGTATGGTCCTCACAGTTCAAAAATCATGGAAACGAAGAACTTTCCCTTTTTAAATTGTCACTTTTAATTCTCTTTACACAATAAATCGTCCACACATCAGTATCGAGTGTAACTACCACGTGCATAAATGACGGCTTCAACCCTACGTCTCATTACTCCAGTAAGACGTCGAATATCTTGTTGGTCCAATGCAACTGATAACGGTTTTAAACAGGAAGTTGCCGCGGTTACTGCCCTTGAACGATGAGGTCTGGCGTTGTTATCCATATACGCAGGTGTTCTTCCCAATGGGTGGCTGTCAAAATGAGGAACAACAACTGGCTGCTAGTCGTTTCTGATGTACTGATCCCCATTTAAGTTACCTTGTAACGTTATCAAATACATGTATAATATAACTGAGACTCCGGGAACATTTGAATGGACGTCACGTGGGATACAAGCTGTGTTTTATGTGTTCTGTATGTTGTTTTAACTATATGTGTATTTTAAACATGAAACAAGAAGGTTAAGAACATTCTTAATATTCTGACTCAAAATTCGTCCATATATGATCCTACAATTTTATGTTTTATGATAACATATTTCACAATGCATCTGCCATTTTTCGCTTTGTTTATTTGTTTTATTTCTTTTGATACCTTCTTATCAATCAGATTGTCTTGTACACTGGTAGTAACACAAGCACATCAAGCTTTTTTTTTTTTTTTTAAAGTTTTCTTATGTAATGTGTGAAGTTATATAATTCTTACAGAATGAGCTCAACGGAAAAAAACCATATACTGTGATATTTTAATTGGTAAATAATGAAAAATTACGACATACTAATCTAATTGAATAAACAATCAGAAAACATTTGGATGCCCAGAATGGTAAATCGTTTTTATACGACCGCAACAAAAACGGTCGCATTATTGTATGGACCATGTCGTCGGCCTTGCTGTTTGCGTCTATATTTAGAGATTTAGACAAGTTGGTTTCTGCACAACTTTTGTTCTAGTTAACCAAAGGATTTAATTGATTTTGGGTGACCTATCCTAATTCTAAATTGAGATAATGTTAAGACAATGTATGTTCCTTGATGGGTTTTCTTCACAGTTAGTTTAACTAACAAATTTAAAAAAACTGTATTTACCTTGAAAACAATAAGCTATAGAATTAAATCTGCTTTTGTAGCCGACAATACTTTTCATGCAAACTCAGCTTTGCCAAATATAATCTCCGTAATAAACAGACGCCAAAAACCAAATAAAGCAGAATAAGAGTAAAATGAATTATTATTCAGTTTTACTAAGGTGTAGAAAAATTATAAAAAGCTTTAAAGGGACTTTTACTACATAGTTCTCTTTTAAATGAATCTCTGTTTGCTTTGTACTTTGGTGTCTACATTTGATAATGTCAAAATGTACTGAAAACGTCTTTGTTCAGCTCGACAATTTAATCACTTTTAAACATTTTGATTATATCTATATCTAAATATTCGAGCCTTGATAGTATTTGTCAATGCAAACAGTTATGAAAAAATAAAACAGAAATGGGACTTTAAATTGGTGCACATTGTACCATGTCGAGCGAATCAAACCCGCCTTTTATCGTATCGAACTCGAAAAGTACTTGAACTGTATAGATTGTTTTAACATTTCGATCTATTATTAAACAATTGATATAGTTACGAATAGTTAAATACATTCTCTATAAAAAGGTGGAAATAAATATCCAATAAATCACCACAAAATGTTTTATATAACTCTTCGAACGCTCATTGACAAATAAGTTTAGATAACGATTATTCGAAAAAATCTACAAATATTCGTGAAATGAAATTAGATAATATTGTCGTGTTATCCCTAATTATCATCAGACAGGTGATAGATATTTCAGTGGGGGGTTTCTTGGTGTAAATTGTATACACTTGTCCAGCAGAATTCCACGATAAAGATTTCATCAATTCCAGTGGGACACAGAATTATTTGTCCCCAACAAGACCCCATGAAGATAAATATTATACGACAGATGTGCGAGGCTATCAACCAGAGATAATAAATATCAATTATCCGATGGAATCATGTTTTTCACTGCTAAACAATACAATATCAAATTTTGGTACGGTCATTTTTTCAGTGCCTAAAAGATTTAATACAAAGGCTGTTTGAATTTGGATGAAATTAATATACTGGAAAAAATTTTGATTGAATATTGTTTAAATCATATCATGGATGTAGATGGAGATCTCATAATATGCCATGCTTCATCTGACCATAGTGTCAAAAGATATCTCTCTCATAAAAATCTTTTATTCACATTCGTTGAGAACAAGATAAAATTCCATTTGTCTTAGGAAACTAGTGTTTTTAATTATGTCACCATTTACCATTTACAATATAAAATTTGTTTTCTTCACCAGTTTAACCTTTCCATAGTTGGTTGGGATTATTTGAAACAAAAAGTTTTCGGACGTGTAATGTTTTCTTTAGTGTCGGCGTTGGTCTGTTGACCGACGTTGACGGTAAGGTTTCCGTTCAGCAACTTTTGCTTTAGTTTTCTTTTACATTTGATATTCTCAAAGATTCTCCATACATAATATATTAACTAGCCCTTTCGTTTTTTATGAATGGCGTAAAGTAAATTTCTTTAATTTTAATGTTAATTAATTATACATGTAAAGGCCTCAAAAATAAAATGTGATGATATTCAAATAAAACAACTATCGGCCAAAATGGGTAAACAATATAAAACAAAAAAAAATTAAACATACAAACAACAACATCAACTTAATTACAGGTTCTTGGATTAAGACAGGCACATGAAGTATGTGGCGGGGTGAAACATGTTTGTGATTACTGAACCTCCCCCTAACCTGTTACAGGTGTGACAAAACGACATAAACAAAACTTTAAAACCAAGTGCAAAAGATTCAACCTTTGAAATCGATATATACCATGGAGACAATAACAAATAAAACAAAACACACAGACCTCGAAGAAGTACTCGCTGTTTCTGACAACTAGTTCAAAATCCGAATACAGTTGATAAAAACCTGGTTCTCTTTAGCTACGACATCAATCAAAACACGTCCGGCTTGATTTGTGAAAAAATATCATTAATAGCCAAGGGAAAGGTATTATGCAAGTGCCAAAATAAAAAATTATCCAAGTAGAACGAAAACAGCGACAAAATATTGACTAAAATTAATTTGGATGTAAACTATTGCGTAGAGAGTCAATGTTGAAGTCAAAGAAGTCAATATTTAAAGTTCATAAAATAATGTAATAAAGATAACTTTATGTATAAGTTTATTCAAGTAACTGACAAATCTCAATGCGTTGCATTTAAAATAACGTGCTTTCTTTACCAAATTTTGATAAAAATTTGGATGTGATATTCCGTTTTCATCAATTTTCTGCAGATGCAACCAAACTTTATATATTTATGATAGCATGTGGTAAATGTTTTAATTTATGGTTACGAAATTATTGACTTTATATTTGCTGTTAATACACAAATAAAGTTCATTAAAATCTAAAACATTGCTGCATACCTGGGTAAAACGGACCTGTTGAAAAATATTTACACCGTATGAACGAGCCAGGCAATTTCCATAGTTTTTACTGTTTATGGATACAACGGCCAAAGGTTGCAAAAAAAGTTTCAGGATATTACCATCCGATTTTAATGCAGTTTTTTAATTGTAATCGTCTCATTGAATGGTTTTAGTATTTTGTCTATCTTTTTACCATTTTCGAGGTAATGGGGTAAAATTTGTCAAAATTGCAATTTTCCATGAAATAGTTTTTTAATTTTTTTTTTCGATTTTTGGTACGGTATATTGTAAATGATTCCTTGTAAGAAATGGAACAAAGGTAACCGTAAACATTTTTATTATCCCCCGCCGCAACGCGGACGCGGGGGATATAGTAATGCCGGGCGTCCGTCCGTCCGTGTGTCCGTCCGTCCGTCTGTCCGTCCGTGCATTTTCCTTGTAAGCGCTCTAGCAAGTTTATTTCACATCCAATTTTTATAATATTTTATCAGTAGCTTTAACTCAAT
>JARWCS010349596.1:0-11126 GCA_034783895.1 Geukensia demissa | reverse complement strand
TTTGTTTTCCGTACGCAAAAAATAATGACGCGCAAATGGCACTACGGTAAATCTCCCTCATTGAAAAATTTTTTTGACGGAGATCTCCCTCAAAGGACTTTTCAAAAGTTGACACCTCTGGGTGGCGCTTAACTTTTGTCGGACTGTACATATATAAATAAATTCCAAGCAAAGGAACATCGCTTTGATTGCTGTTCTCCATCTCAAAGTCACAGTGAGACCTTCAACACGGATTAAAAACTTGAATGAATATTTTCTTTTATTTGGTCCATGAATTTAACTAGAAATTCATAAAATTTTACTAATCTTCTTTTTTTTTGGCCCCTATTGTGTCATATAAAGGTAAAGCCAGAAAACATTTTTACATGCAGTTAATTTGGCTTTTAAAATATTTGTTATGAACATATGTGTTATAAACATATGTAAGATGTAGATCATGTCCTTCTGGCAAATATATCCATCTTCTCTTTATTAAATGTATTTCAGTTCTAATATTTAACTTCCATATATTCCACATTTCTCTTCTTAATGTCAAAATCAAACAACTTGGATGTTCTTAAACAAAATTACTTCCAATTCATCAATTCATTTCACTTAATTTTTAGAACTAGATAAAACATTCCTAATACAACAAAATATATTTTACTTGATTTGATTTCTCTTAGCTCCCTCATCCTGTTTCGTATCTTTTTTCTTTCTTCAAAATCATCTGTTTTGCTGAGCTGCAAGTAGAAAAAAAGAGTTTATTCAATTGATCTGTTCATTTGTTAAGTCTGAAAGTTATGATACACCCACAATTTAATGACTGGACATACGAAATAAATGTCATCATATCTGGTGTGTCAATGAAGAATTTGTGGGATTTGGTACAAGGAATTCAAAACTTACATAATGATTTGGTTTCATGGAATAAAAGACCTATAGTGAGCAAAAAAAGGGTACAACCACTCACCCATGGATTAACTGCCCTTGGATAGTGCCAAGATAAATTTCCTTCCAATGTGCAAATCTACAGATTGTGTCTAATGTTTATGTGAAGTTTCATTGCAATCCATTGAACAGTTTAGAAGGAGATGTGCTTACAAGGTATGTGGACAGATGGACGAAAGGACAGACAGACAGACAGGATGATTCCTTTATACTCCCTAAACTTTGGGTTTTAAGAAAAAATTGAGGAGGCCCTTCAGATATGAGGTGAGACAAGATGAGTATCTGAAGATTAACTTGAGCTGGTCTTCTCCATGGTTAACATTACTAATTCAACTCAGTCCAACAAAAGTCATACTAACTGGAATTTTTTACTTTGTTTTATAGTTTTTATACAGCCAAACTTGCTTTTGCTGTCACCTCTATTTTAAACAGCCACTTGATTTTAAAGGTCACCTTCTCCATTCCCTATTGCTTAAGATTTTATCTTGAATGAACTTTAAGTGAGCACTTGTCTTAAATGGTCACTTTTGTTTCTACCAAAAGGTGACCCCTTAACACAAGTTTGACTAAATTTAAGGGACAGAGAATCGCATAAATTTTATATAAATTTCAAAAATAAAAATTATTGTTGGCAGTTTCAAAATCATAGCAGGTGATTGCCAATTTGATTGTAATTTTAATTGCCTTAATTTACAAGTACAATATAGATTTTAACATGCCTTATTACTAGTACAAATTATGTACTTCATAATTACTCTCAACATCAGCATGCCAACTATCTGCATTGCAAGCCAAACAAACAAGAACCTGACAAAATAATTTTGGCAGAAAAATTAGAAGAGCATCTGCTTTTCTTATTCAAACACATATCAGTAAAAAACTGTGAGAAATGCTGAGATGAAATTTTGTTTTTGATTGCAGCTATAGGCAAAACAAACTATAAATTTGTTTTAAAAATTAAAAGTTACATAACAATATGTGAACCAGAGGCTCTTAGAAGCACGTACTGAAAATACCATTGTGGTACACAGTGAGATATTTCACATCAAAGAATATGGGGTGGGACAATATGAAAATCTATAGATTATCTTGAATTGTTCTCTGAAGATCCCTAATTCAAAACAGATCATACTAACTGTAATCAAACTTTTGACTGTTTTATAGAATTTTAAGTGAAATTTTTACATAATTTTTTTTAGAGATTAATTTCCTGGGATAAGGTCTTTATGAACTTATGGTCCAAAACTCATTTCAGTGCCTGTCCATTTCCCCCCAACATTGGGAAGACTTTTAATGGCGACAGATAGTGATAGAAAGCTGTACACAGTTTTTATAACGATGTTGAAACTTCAAAATAAGGTTGAATCAAAATGTGTGGGTGTTTTGTGGATTATTGTATAAAAACAAAACTGAATGCTTAAATCCGTTATATACAAGGTTATATAAAAACAAAACTGAATGCTTAAATCCAGTATATACAAGTTTATATAAAAACAAGACTGAATGCTTAAATCCAGCATATACAAGGTTTAGTTCAATTTATAACATAAAGTTTGGTAAGTATACAACACTTGGGAGGATATTTGGCTAAATTGGGGAGTGTCCCTCACAAAGGGGGAAGTTTAACAGGTATGATAAAGAAACAAGAGTATAACTATAATTCTCTTACTGTACCAAAAACCAGTAATTAGTTGTTATGTTCTTACATTATAAAGCCATCAAGTTATATAACACATGGCAGGAATGATAACTATTTTGTTTTCAATGATAATTATGCCAGTTATTTCAGCAAATGTTCAGTGTTATTCTGTAGGTGGGTGACCAGACTAGCTGTTATACCTACAATAACTCTAGTTTTTCCTGTCACAGATCAATGGTAATTATGGCAGCTATTTTAATGTTATTCTGTGGGTTTTTTTTAAAAAAAAACATAGAAAGAATATGAATATATTCCAGAAAGTCACGATCCACATCTTACATACATTTATAACAAATGTTCAAAAGACAAATTGTGTGTAAAGCTCTTTTCTAGATTTACCATAACTACATGCTGTATTGCAGTGGAGATGTCCTTACAAGAACTTAATCCCATACTACATTGTAATGTATGCTATATCTATTGATATTTATTCTTTGAGGTGACTTGTATGCATAAGCTCAATTGAGCACTACAATTGGAGGTTCAGAAGCAACCAGAGAAAATGGAATCGTGATTAGGGTCAAAATTTGTGGTTGACTGTGAGAATATCATATTCATTTGCCAAAAGATTTTATCCAAAGTGGACCCCTTGGTTTCAATTTTTAGAGCTAAGACAAGGAATTGAGGGGATCAATGTTTACTTGCCCAAGGGTTTTGCCCAGGATACCCTCCATTTCTATTCACAAAACAAAGAGAGGAGAACCCTAAGTGAAGTTATACATGTATGATTTTCTCATTCCTTTTCCTCACATTTTGGTCCATGTCTCCCCCTTTTTTCACAAAAAATGATAAAAACCCAGATTTTATCTTCTTCTATCAAGAATCTTGAAGCATGTGGCAACCCTTTCACACTTGTACAGGAATAAATTAACCAGAATTGCTCATTATTTCTATAAGTGCCAATATATAAAATATCTGGCAACGTAAACTAAAGAAATAACTTCAACATTTGTTCCACTGAAACATTATGTGGAAGAAGATTGTGTATAGGAGCCAAGTATTGATGGCTGTAAAAATCAGTCTACTCTATGTTCTTGTTTCATTGTACAAAATATCAGACATTGATCTTGGCAAGTTTTTGTAATATGGATATATATTGTTTCTGATTTATGTAATATCTTAAACACACCCAATGTTATAATACAGAATAAGTATGAATAGATAAATGTAGATTAATGTGGGAGAAGGGGGTGGGTATTATAATATTTTATTTGTGAAGAGTCCTCAATTTAAAAAAAATACTCTGACACAAACTGAGACTTCCATTTGAAGCCCCCAGGTTGATGGACTAAGTGAATTACATAAAGAAAGGGGTTCAAAAGGAAGTCTAAACCAACAGAGATATTAAAAATTATACAAAAAGTTTCATTCAAGTTAAATTAAAGTTTTTTTCCAACCATTTTGGCCCTACAAACTAGCTGTTAATATGTTACAAACAAAATAGACCCTAAAATAATTTTCCTTTTCAGTTTTAAATTATAAATTCAAACCTGAAAATACTTCAAATGACTGCTTGAGATGTTGTGTTGTCTGCTTAACATCTATTAAATATTTTTCATTTTTATACAGATGACAAGATTTCATTTTTATTTCAAATATACAGGATATTTAATACAGAACTAAAAGACCAATTAAATCAGAAATCATACAATGACTGGGTTAATGATAAAAATGGTGGGAAAATAAAGTTGCTGTTTGAAGACATCCGATTTGATAGGAAAACCTGTCAATTCATCATGGCTATATAATTATTATAACAGGTAGAAATCATTTTTTGATCATTTCTTATCTAAATAAGAAGCAGTGGTAATGTAACTGTTTACTTCAACCATAAAACCATTAACAGGAATTGTGGTCAAAATATTTATTGGTCTGTCTCACTCTTTAGAAAGCCAACTTTTGTAAAAGTTACAAATATTTCTCAAGAATTTAAAAACAAAGTGATACAGAGAAAAAGGTTGACAGGAAAATCTTTAAGTCCAACCCAAAACTTAGGGAATCATTATTTCCTATTTCTTAATTGTTAAATTAAATTTTTAAATTTCCACTGTCAATTATTAAGGCAGTTTTATCCACTCATCTTATTACCTATTTTACCCCATAAACCTCTTGCTTACTTGGCTTTTTTATCTAATACTTTCTAAGACATCCAAGATAGATTGAAAATAGCTGTTTCAGTCCAGGAAAACCATCACAAGACACTTGTAACAGGATTGGAGAATTGGTCTGATTATCAATGACTCCAGAAAATGACCCACCAAAATCCTATGGATGTACTCAAGTGGTCAAGAAGGATAAGAAGTTAATGACTGTTATCTGTTTATAAAGACACCTGCATTTAATAAATGTATTTGATGTGAGATGGCCATAAAAAAGACCAAATAACAAACAACCCAACATCGACCTCAGGCCTTTAACAATGGACAAATTTCTACACTGTCTGGCAAGCTGTCAAGCCCCCCCAAAAAAAATAATAAATGTGGGGACATATTCAAATGAAACAATAATTGGCCAATTCAGCTTAGTACCATGTTGTTTGTATCAAGGTATCAAGATTTGTGACATTACTTCATAGGAATTTTGTTTTAAAAGAGGCCACCCCAAGAACATGTGCAGCCTCAATTTATTAATTTTCCCCAGGTCTTTGATATTCACCAAAGGCATTTTCAAGGGTATTTTTGGCATTATATGCACTTTTATAACATTAGCATGGTTGTTAACATATTGTTTACCCCTTGGGTGTAACAAGATTTTCTTCATTCAGCACATAATTAGCAGAACCCATTAATTACCATAAATCATATATTACATGATAATGAAAGCAGGGTAATATTTTTATAGGTGAGAATGTACTGTTCCCTGATGTAACAACTATACAACATGTAGATGACAGGGCAATCACATTTGCTGGCAAGGAACCAGGACAGAATCTGAAGATTCTCATCCCTGCCTGCCCCTTCTCTCTGGGCCTCCATAATTTTTTATTATTGTTAAGCTGTAGGAAGGTAGTGAGCTCTTTCATGTCCCACCCCATTTGCCCTCTGCTTATCCTGAGATTTAAAATGTGTGATGCTATCGGTACTTTACTACTGATGATATTGCATGCAAGATTTATATAAAAACCTACGATTTTATGGAGTTCCTCCTCGTCATTGATATTGTCGTAGGTAGGCATGGTCGATTTTGCTTGGTCTCCTTCTTTATTTACAAATTTTCTGTTGCCGACGGTTCCCTATAAAACAAAAACCAATAGGAATCATTTTATGTTATTGAAGACTAACAACTTGCCTTAGAGGTTCTAAAATTGGTGAATTTCCAAGTCTGAGCTACAAACTTTACCCATAATTTTTATATATACAAGTATATTCCTTATAATTTAGAGAGCAATAAATTGTGTTATTGGCAGTTTTGTAATTTTTCCTTAGTCTTGTTGGCTGATATTTCCAGTAATAGGCATGCATGAGCCTATAGCTGTGTAAACCTCCTAAACTGTCACCAAGTTATTTCCTTCCAAATTTATTTTGAATGATTTCATCCACATTTTGCATTGCATCATATGAGAAACAGATCTGATTCTCAAAACTATATCTTGTGAATTGAAATATTTCTTGCAATGTTTCTGGATTCTTGATTGCTAAATTTAAAAATTTTAATCAGATCACAATTAAAATAATAAAATTTAACGATCTCAAGTTGAGAAATTTTTGTAATTTTTGTAATGCACTGGATACTATTAGAGAATCTATATTTCATCTTTCGTCAACCTACAAGCAATAATGTTTAAACTGAAAATGACCTTGCATTAAAATCTTAGCAAACAGTGATTCATAAACTAACATGGCACATTTAAAAAAGACACAAACTTCCTTAAAGGCAACTTGGCACTTTCTAAAAAAATCCAGTAAAGCAATCTATTAATGCAACAAATTGCATCTTTTTTTAAATTTTGGTTTTCATCTTCAATTTAAAATTATACATTTCAATGTAAAATATTTTTTTACTTTCATCACATTGCAAAATTATACATATTCTGGTAAAACAGAGGAGTTTTCAGTAAAGTAAATGTTTTGCAATACTATTTACTTGTTTTCAGTAAAGTTAATGTTTTGCAATGTTTTTACCTGTTTTCAGTAATGTTACTGTTTTTTCATGCAATTTACCTGTTTTTAGTAAAGAACTCCCATAAATTCCTTTTCACACAAACAAGTGGAATAGAAGACAATAACTGCACATCTAGAAACTATAATCACTCATTTACTAATACTGATCTTGCAATTATTGCTCTTTAATTACTATCTACATACAGATTTTGCTAGATTTCCGAATTCCTCTATTATTATTTGGTTACTATGGTAACAATCAAGTGTTACTATAATGTATTACTTTCGCATTAGTTTTTATCCTCATATTTTGGCACCATGTTTTTATCATTACCAGAATCTAGTAAACTTTATTCCACATTGTATTGTTATATGTAAATTTGGATCATGCTTTAATCATGTTGGTGATTTTAACAAATAGACTGAAGTTGTTTAAAATACCTAGATATAGCTGGGTATAAAACAGTAAAGGACTATGTTTTTTGTCGTTTTAGGGATGTAATTGTAAATCACAGAACTGAGGCGTAACTTGAAAATATATATCATAGCAATATATTCAAAATCTGATCTGTCCCACAGCTTGGATTACATATATATTATATGTCCTACACCTTGGATTAGATAAATCTGACCCTTCCCACCTGTTGGATTAGATAAATCAGACCTGTCCCACACCTTGGATTAGATAAATCTGGTCTGTCCCACATCTTGGATTAGATAAATCTAATCTGTCCCATACCATGGATTAGAAAAATCTGATTTGTCCCACACCTTGGATTAGATAAATCTGGTCTGTCCCACATCTTGGATTAGATAAATCTAATCTGTTCCACACCTTGGATCAGATAAATCAGACATGTCCCATTATGGGACTCCCATACCATGGATTAGAAAAATCTGATAATCAGACCTGTCCCACATCTTGGATTGGATAAATCAGATCTTTCCCACTCCTCGGTTAAGTTAAATAAACAAGAGAAAGGGAAAGAGTGAATCCAAAGGGGACAAGCCATTGACATGGCAACCAAAGAACAATATAAAGACCACAAACAACAGAAAAAACTAGATACAAGGAAAGACAATATTAAATATAATGCAAAAAGTATGAAATTTGCTTAATTAGTAAGAAATTTTAAAATATATCCATTTTTATTAACTGTAATCATGTTGGGTATAAACTGAAACAATTTCAAAATTTTACGTTATTACTCATGCCATAATGAAGACTAATTGCCTCTGAGGTAAACAAAATTATAATTTTCTATTTTTACAACTTTACACTGTATGATGTGCCTGATAGATCATGAAATTTAGTATTCAATTTATTTTTATGCTTATCTTCCAAATTCTCATTTAACTAAGTACACTCTTCTGATATCCGACAAGATCAGTCTAAATCACAGGTTGTTCTAACAGACAATATTTGTTGTGAATCTGACCACTGAAATCTTACAGAAATCTACAGATAACGATGAACAAAATGGCTAAAAGAAAGTCTTGTTGATAGCATGCATTCAAAAACATGATATTTATTTTGTTATTTTGTTTTCATTTTGCAGTAAGAGATATTGAGTAAATGTCAGGGAGACAGCCACACATTTCCATCACCATAGGAACAGCTGAATTCAGTTAATTACCTAGTGGTTTTCACAAGACTATAAACCATGGTAGAACCGCTTTACTTATGATAATTCTTATATTGTTTTGATTAAATGACAAGAAATCACTGTAAATTACAATAAAATTTTAACCTTATCATGCTCCACTGTTGGTATCATAAAAAACAAAATGGACAATGACATTTTTTGGTCATAGCTAAGCTTCTACACTGTGATAGATATTGGTAAAAACTGACCTCTTGACAATCCCATCAGACCCTTGAACTACTGGAGCAATTATTTGTTTGAAAATTTTAACAGAATTAAAACCAGAGGACTTTTGTACCTAACGATTCCAAACAAACCTCTTCAAATCGGTTCCTAAGATAAGATAGTTTATGGAATGGTGATCGGCCTGAAATGGCTGCCATAGTGTTTCAAACTTTCAAACACAACAGTTTCCACAGAGTTAGATGTCACAAATTATTCACCAGATATTATATGCTTTTTGTTGTAAAACTGATTGGTCAGTTGAGTCCTTTGGCAAATTAACTCCTTGAAATTTACATTTAACTATATCTCCCATATAAGATGGAAAAATTTTGTCCACTGAAATTTGCAATCCAACGCTTCTGAATATAAGTCTTGCAGGAAATCACAATTTTTTATGTTGAAACAGATTCTGAAATATTTAAGCTATCAATCCCAATTTTAAACTTTTGAAACCAGATTTCCAAATGTAAAAATCCACAAGAATCTTAAAATTCTCAATCAGCAGATAATAGTTTATATTACCAAGTGTTAAGATTACAGAATCTCACGGCAGGTACCCTGAACTTCAAATTTTCAAATCTGAAATCTGTGATAAGCTGCATGACTAATGTGATAAACTTTGTGTAGTTTTTACACCAGAACATCTTGGTGCCTGTATCAAATCAGGAGGTTAATCGTTACAAATTAACTGTGTAATAAGCAAAATTTGAAAAGACAAAACCTTTATACATGGCGTGTTTAGAGATGAAAGTTTGTTTGTTAAGTATAAAACTGTTTATCTGACCATAAATTCACTATTTAAGACTTATTTTTATTTTTTTAAATTTAAACTTTGTTTTGACTTTGGGTAATAACTGAGACCAATAAAATGTCATGAAAGGTTAAAAGTTTTATTTTGGAGACAAACGTCTCATTATAAGGTCCTTCAACAGCATGCATTAAAGCACAAAAGTTTAGAAGTGAAGTGATGTAAGTGACAAAAGCATTAAATGTCTTTGATCAGTTATTGTTGTTTAAAGAAAGTTTCCACTTCACACCTTCATAAAAAAAAACGCAGAAAAACAAGATAATAAAAAATATGGCCACCTAGTATAATAATTGCCAATAAAATACCAAAACAAAACGATGCAACTGCAAAGAATTCACCCTTTGTATTTATCATTTTTCACTATTGGCAGTTTGAAATAGACCACTACAGAGGACTTCATCTTCACTGGAATTTTTTTTCTCACTAACTAAATAATGAGCAAGTAAAACCCTGAACGTTTGGCTTTAAGAGTTGTCTCCCATTAATATAGTCCATATTGCCTGTCACAAATAAGACCAGGATCAAAAACATACACAAAGTTAAATTTGGCTTTTAAATATTCGTTATAATACCTACTTTAAGATGTGGATCGTATCTTTCTGGCATATACCGTATTCCATATTCTTTTTTTAAATATAAATAGTAACTAAACAGCAGTGGTAACTAACTACCAGAGGCAGATCCAGACTTTTGGAAAAGGGGCCCACTTTCCAACCCATACTTCTACATAAGTTGATCTGACTTTTGGAAAGGGGTACTGACAATACATACTCGCCTGAATGCTAAACAAGTGCTAAAAATTATTTTTGCCTATTCAAATGAGGGGACCTGGACTCCCTTGGGCCCTCTGGATCTGCCCCTGACAGCAGAGACCTGAAATAACTTTAAGGTACATTTTAAAGTTCATCACAATGAGTAGTACACTTTGTGAAAGCCATTGAAACCTCTAGATCTGGAAATTTTAATGGTTTTTTTGTGTAGGTGTGGTTCAGTCTCCTTGACATTAACTCCATATTTCTGATTTTCTATACTGGACATTTTCCTGCAGTAACCTTGACATTACTTTTTTTATACTGAACATTTTCCTGCAGTAACATTGACATTACTTCTTTTTTATACTGGACATTTTCCTGCAGTAACCTTGACATTACTTCTTTTTTATTCTGGACATTTTTCTGCAGTAAGATTGACATTACTTCTTTTTATACTGGACATTTTCCTGCAGTAACCTTGACATTACTTCTTTTTATACTGGACATTTTCCTGCACTAACCTTGACATTACTTCTTTTTTATACTGGACATTTTCCTGCAGTATCCTTGACATTACTTCTTTTTTATACTGGACATTTTCTATTACTATAGGTATACAAGATGAAACCAAACAGGAAACAGATCACTCAACACCCAGTTTTGCTCATAACTGATGTGAACCAGATAACATCACAAATTCTATGGTCTTAATGTGACCTGCATCCAAATTTTATGGTCAAAATGTGACCTTCATCCCAATTTCATGGTCATTACATGATGTGACCTTTTCCCAAATTTTATGGTCAAAATGTGACCTTCATCCCAATTTCATGGTCATTACATGATGTATCTTTATCAAAATTTTATGGTCATAACATATGTGACCTCCATCTAAATTTTATGGTCAGAATATGACCTTCATTCAATTTCAAGGTCTTTACAAAATGTGAGCTTTATCAGAAATTT